>CANUEP010034036.1:0-27541 GCA_947857235.1 Jatropha podagrica | reverse complement strand
GTTGTGTTTTTTTTATCTATATATATATATATATATATATATATATATATATATATATATATATATATATATATAATGGTTTCTCTCTTTCATGCATGCTAAGTGGTAAAGCTTTTTCACTCTCATGCACCTTGAAATTAGGGATGATTGATGATACCTCTCTTTTATAATAACAATACCAAAAGTGAAGTCAAATGCTAAAGCAACAGATCCTATAATTGCATCCCCCCAAAACTATCTTTTTTATATACACAGACATAGATGTCTAATAGATCCATCCCTTGTTGATTACTCCTTCAAGTACGAATGTGAAGGTATTATCGGAAACCGTTTAATTTATTCAGGATTTAATCACAATTAAGCTCTATAGATATATTTAGTAGAAATCGAATCAGATAATTCTTTCCATGTGTCTATTTTGTATTGCCAATTTAGTCGCAATCCTTAGATTCACGATTTAATAATTATAAACATTTACATGGTAGTAGTATTGGAATTTAATAATATATTAATGTACCTTTCTGCATGTAATGAGAAATGATGCATAGCAAGCTTTTTTACCTTATAATTGTTTTGAAAGCAAACCAGACCGACTCCAACATTGTAGGTCCCATCGAGGATCAATATGTATTCCCAGACATCAATGATGTATGTATAAGAACAACCTCAATAAACATCAGTTAAAAGATAAACACAAATGAAACAGGAAATGTTAGGATTTTTTATTATTTAAGAAAATAAGTAAAAATATATTGTATAATTTTTCTATAATAAAGATTTATATTCAATAATATATCAATGATTTATTATTTAATTGATATATCATTGACCATTTTGTCTAATTGATTTATTATTTAGAAGGATTTATTAGTAAATACCAAATAGATTATACCTCATTGACAAATTAGAATACCTGCTTAATGTAGTGAAGTATCTTTAAATAAATTTTATTAATTTAAACTAATTATCATGGGTTATGTATTCAAAGAATAAATTAATCAAATCCAAATGGAGGTAGCTCAATAGTAAAGAGTATTTACACGGTTAATCACCATAGCTTAGATCTCTGTAAATGCAAGCTTCTCCCAAATCAATCCTTTTGCCTCCGAGAGCTAAAAGGGATTAATCAGATTAGGTTTATCATAAATCATTAAAACAAACATGAAACTAGACACTAGAGTATATTTACAAATATTCAATTATTAGGTTAAATGAATAAAAAAATTTTTGAATTTTAGTTAATTTTTTTTAATTTTAGTAATTGTGGCAGTAAATTTATTTTTCATTGCAATTATAATCTCTGTGTTGTGTCGGTTACGAAATTGTCGGTATTGCAGTTGGGATCCATATATTGATTGATACATCAACGCCACATCACCAAGCAATGCCATTAGAAAAGACAAGCTGAATGATAAAAAAAAGTCTAACTTCATCTATTTTTGCAATTTTAGGGTTTTTTTTTTTTTCAATTTTAAAAATGCCATGTGTTGTTTCATAATATTTGCATATACATAATAATAATAATAATTATTATTATTATTATTTAATCATGTAAAATTGAGATTATTACATAATTAATCATGGCCACTGTTCAACTCCATAGTTTTTCTATGGGTCCGATTTAATCACTTTTTAATTTTTCTTCTATTAGAAAAGAAATCTGTACTTTTTTTTTCTACGTAACTATCCAAATAGCAAAAAGTCCCTAGACTATGACACAATCATTGTGTAATTATAACGACAATAACTTAGAACTAGATTTCAATATTTTAAGATTATTTGTAAATAATAAAAAAAAAGAAATGGAGAGTTTTTAAATTTTAAATTTTCACAGTAAATTTTTTTACATTGAAGTGGTCCTCTCCTCTGTGTATGGTCCTATTATAACCACTAGCTTATGGCATCGTATTGTTTCTCTCATAGTACACCACAACAAAAGGGATATCTAAAAGCATCATCCACTTCCTAAAATTTTCTTAACAAAGGAAATTTCATACATGTAAATAATTATAGAAAAAACTGTGGCTATATATATCATTAGGGTTTATTTATCAAAATTAGCTAATTTAAGCATAATGCTACCAAACAATATATAAAATAGGATTTAGTTATTTGAAAGCTGTCGTCGTGAAATATAGTTTTCGCATCTCGGAACAAAATAAAAAAAAAATATTTTCAAAATGCGAAAAAGGAAGCAGAGTAATGAAATGGGCAAATGAATGTATGTAATTTGAAGCCATTTACATCAACTGGTAAATATTTACAGAAAGGAAAGACAATATAATATTTGTTCTTTCTTTGTATATAGGTACAAAGATGTGACAGGTGATTAGGGTTTATAGTGCATGGAAACAATGGAATGAGGAATGTGGAAATGGCAGAGGGAGAGAGAGAGAGGGAATTGACTGAGCTAATAAGGAAGGGTACAGAAAGTCTGCCATAGAAATTGACTACACCTAAGACTAATAGACATATGTAGAGAAGAAGGTGGACCAGAAGTTTCCCTCTTTCAGTTAAAGCCATCATGTGATTTTTCCCTTTTTCTATTCTTATATTTTTGAGCTCTATCTACTCCTCATCATCATCATCATCATTATCATCCATCATGTGACTTCAATTCTATTCCATGTCCATTATGATGACTTCATCATGTCATATCTCTCTCCAAAACCCAACACCTTTAATTGCTTATTACAATTTATATCTTGTCATTTTCATTATCCTTTTGTACATATTTGGAATTTTATCAATTTTACAATTTGACAGACCCTTTATAAGAAAACAATATAAATGTTAAATTCTTTCGCTACCTATAATAAACAACTGCACTCTAATTCCATTTCTAATAAGTCTATCTCGTTACGATCTCGTCTGAAATAAACGAATTTCACAAAATTTTATGAAATTCATTTGTAAATTTAAAATTTTATGTTTAAAATAAAAAAAAATATGGGCCCAATTAAAAGAATTCTGAGGTTAAATCGTAATTTTTGTATTATTCTATATGTCATGGATTCTTCCTCGATAAGGATTTCCCCAGTTATGGTCCCCTTAATCGCAGCTGCGGTCTCAGTTAAAATGGGCCACAAGGCCCATAAAACTAGCCCAAAAAATTGTACATCATGTTTTTAACAAATTAAAACTGAAAACTGCTATATATAATAGCTTCTTGTATTGGCTTTAACACAATATTCAATAAAATTCTTTTCAATATGATTTTCAACCTTAATCTTACAAGTAAAATTTAAATATGACAATTTTATCCGTTCTGTTGGATATTAATTCGAATTCGATCTGAATACCAGAGGTAAAATTTAAAATTTATACTAAAACTTCCTAATATTTTCGATAGAAGTTTAAAATTCATAATAACATCATTTCTTCGCACACAATAAATTTAAGTGTAATATAACTTTAATTTGTTCAATCATAAATTTTATATGCAATAATTCAGTGATAGATGTCAAAATTTAAATATTCAAATCAATACATATTTATCAACTCAAAATCATTGGTGAAAGTAAAAAGGAATATAATATAGTTCATATATTATTTTAATCTATTTCATATATAATTAATTTTCAATAAATTATACAATATGATCTCAACTATAATCTTAAGCATTTATAAGTGCAATTAAGAAAGAATAGTCAAATTGATCCAAAATATTAAATTTAATTTTTTTAAACAAGTTCAGGAGTTAAATTGGTAAAAAAAAAAGAAAAAAGTCAAATCTGACCTTTTTCATCTCGCTAAATAAATTCAAGGGTCAAACTGAATTTTATTCCTTAATTCTACATATTCTTATATTGGCTAAAGATAGTATTGAAGTGAAATAATCTCAATATTGATGGCTCCAAATTTCAAATCTTAATCTTAATCTTACAAGTAAACTTTAGGGATCATGATTTTATTGCACAAGTGGATATAGTTTTTAGAAATAAAAATTGATATGCTGATAACACACTCTATTTATCTTTTTTTTTCTCTGAAAAAAAATTAAATCTATATTTTATTCCCTCCGTTCT
The DNA here is from genome assembly GCA_947857235.1 of Jatropha podagrica. Taxonomy (NCBI): domain Eukaryota; kingdom Viridiplantae; phylum Streptophyta; class Magnoliopsida; order Malpighiales; family Euphorbiaceae; genus Jatropha; species Jatropha podagrica. The sequence goes on along the minus strand of CANUEP010034036.1, from coordinate 23,513 downwards.
TTCTATATAGACAAAATTTTCATTTTGAGTGTTTCTTTTATATAAAAAAAGTTGCCTAAATTGGTAATTTTGGAAATCACGTCCAATGTGAGAGTTTATCTTATTCTTGTTTTAGTCCTTTTTGAAGCTTTTAGTGTAGAAGATTCTCAAGACAGTGAAAGATATAAGTACATATGAGCATTTAATGTGAATAAATTTTGGAGAATAAATTTGTTTACATTCATTTCCATTGAAAAAAAAGTACTTGTATAGGTTATACGAGCATCGATTAAAATGAAGTTTGAATAGAAAATAACAATAAAATTTTCAAATTGACTATATTGAAAGGAATTATTACAGACTTCATCGAATATTTAAAATTTGAGTAATATTTTAATTACTTTAATAACCAAAGACAATTGCACGGTTAAATGAGAACAAATTTTTATATTTCCATACAATTTTTTCAAATAAGGGACAAAAAAATAATTTCTCTCAATAGGTCAAAATGTAAATTTCATTTTTGTAACTATTTGTAGTCCCTTCATTTCAACAAAAAATTTAAAGCCTGATTGAAAATTGAAATATAATTTAAGAACACATTGATATTAGAGGAGGAATAAAGAGATATTAGAGATAAATTAAAAAAAAAAATGATAAAAAAACTGGTTAATCTACTTTCTTAATCTTAGTGAAAAATTAATCATTCATATATAAAAAAAACGGAAGGATTATGATTTTTCATTTTTTTTCCGTTCGATTTGAGCCCGGTATGTTATGAAACCTAATTTTCGAACTCTATGTAATATTTTGACTATACAGCAGGATAACCTTTTTTTTTTTCTGAATAACATTCAATAGATTATTGACAGAGCCAGAAATTAAAAATAGGGAGCTAAAAAATTTTCTAGAGTTAATGATGGTAAAATTGAAAACATTTACTAATTTAAAGGCTAAAAAGAAAATTTCAATAATTTATGGAGTAATTTTTTAGAGAAAATGGTAAGGGAGCAGTAGTCCTTTCCCTCCATCGTTCTTTGGAAAATACTCAAACATCTGATTGGCACAAGAAAATATTTTTTAATATTATTTTTAGTAGAATGAACATAATGATGTGTTCCTGTGTTCATTTTAATAATTAACGAACAACTAACTGATTTCCCATTTCAAATGAAGCACAAAACTCTATGTCCGTTACCAAAACTCTACTGTTAATCAACTTTTTCTTTTCAACTAATTAAACCCTACTTAACTTTAGGCTTTAGGTATCTGTTTAAAATATGGTTAGGACATGTCATGTATTTAAATCAAAATTATTTTTGAGTCCCCTGAGATTTTATAAAGTAAATTACTTCGTCCTTTCTATTTATAATAATAATAATTATTTTGGAGTCCTTAAAATTCGATCCAAAAAGTAACACCTTCTTCGTTAATTTTACTTAAAAAGACAGCAATAACCTTATTATGAGACACACAAATATTATATTACTATTTTTAATTACTCATCTCTCTCTCTTTGGTTGGATTGACCTTGACAGTGGTCGATGAATAATCTAGAACGAAGAAAAAAATGCAGACACAGAAACAAACAAAGAGATTTTGCGCGAGAGACAGGGGAGAGGGAGAGACACAGTCGAAAGACGAAATTGTAAGAGGTAGAGACGGTAAAAACAGAAGTAGGCTTCTTGGTGTTGTTGGCGGTGATCATTTGTTTGCAGCGATGGAGGCTAATTTTCGTTTTCATTTTTTATTTATATTTTAAATAATTTTTATTTGATTTTTTACTCAGTTTGGACCTATTTTTATTACTATTTTATATTTTTACTGTGGTTGACTTTTCTTGGATGCTGTTTGTATGATATTGGAAGGATATTTAGGTCTTTTTAAGTAAAATTAACAGAAAAAATATTATTTTTTGAATAAAAAGACTAGAAAGTCAAATGGAGACATACCTTAAGTACTCTGAAATAATTATCATAAACAGCAAGGATGAAGTCATATATTTTGTAAAATCTTAGGAACTCAAAAATAATTTTTTCTATATTTAATAATTCAAAATAAAAATTTATTAAAATTGCCAATTAAGTAGTGATCAGATTGATCTCCTCGTTTATATGAAGAGTGGGACCGGAAGGTTTCAAATTCAAAATTTTCAAACTACAATTATTTTTACTAATTTAGTAAACTAATCGAAGAATTACCTTTATTGTGTAGCTCGCAGTGCTATTTAGATTCCTTGGAAGTCTGGCTCTCACACACAATACTAAACACTATATAATTGGATTGCGTGCACTTAAACATAAGATTAGAGAGCTAATGGCTTGTTTAGTAAGTGTAGAAGAAAAACTAAAATGAGAAAGAAATGTGTATGCATATGGAAGGATTCACTTTCTTCTTTTCTCGATTTCCATAGCTGAAATGTAAAATCCATAAATTTTATCAAATTGATGAAATATACAATTTATGAATTTGAATTTTATAATTTTGTTGGAAAGTAAAATTTATAAATTTAGAGAGTGTTTTTATTTTTTTATTAAATAAAACTAGGTGATTTGATTTTTTTATCATTATTAATAAAAATCATGGAATTGAAAAAAACTCCATCTAAAGTGAGATTTCTCTCTCATCCAAATTACTAAAATCCGGACTTTGAATTTATTAATTCTATGAATATTTGCTATTTTTTCAAAACTAAGCAAATGAATTTCATTCCACCACTCAAATTTCACTAATTAAAAAAAACAATATTTGAAACAAATTTAACAAAATTAGCTACACCTCCATTTAGTAAAAAAAAAAAAAAACTGCCACATCACGCATTAGCTAGTGATATATATTTATCTTAATAGTTGAATACATAAATTTACTCATCAACTTTATTATTTTAATCATATGGCATTTCAACTTTTACTTTGACTCGTAAAAAACTTTAACATATAAAATTACATGATTAAATATTTAAATTTTTAAAATTATTTTATTGAACACTTCAACTTATAAAATTAGATCAATTAAATACTTACTAAGAAGTTGAAATTTATGAAAATTATCACTTTAAAAGTCATGTTAAATACATATCAAATCAATATTTTATAGATAAAAGTGAAATCCTGAAAATTATCAATGTTAGTGTCGAAAGGTGTGTAATATTGCCCAAATTTATAAATTTAAATGCACGATAAGTCATCAAGTTCAAGATGTCACAAAGTTAAAATTGTAAAATTCAGAGTGAATTAATATGTTTTGTATTATCTTAATAGAAGCAAATTTTGCAAGTTGCTAAATATATGGAAATTTTGAATGGATGGATCAAGATTGAAAAATAGCTAATTGAAAGAATCAAAGTGCACACACTGAAGCAAAATGATTCAATTTTTTCTTTTTAACTACTAAATAATAAAAGAAAAAACTATAGTATAATTTTTGTGGTTTGAAATACAATTAGTCTGTCTATGTCTTTTAGAAAATATATTAAAATTTCTTTATAATTTACCTCTATCAACTTATAAGATTCTTCCGTTTAAATTTTGCATCTTTTCTGTTAAGTACCTTATGAAAAAATAAAAATATCTTTTTTATTTTTAAAAATATAGAGTCGAATTAGTTATATTGTTCAAACTATAGAGATTGTTCCGTAATTTTTCTAATATAATATTTTAGTATCACTCTTTTGACCTATGTATTTTCTTGTTAAATTATGGAAAGATGTAAAAATTGGACAAAAGAATCTAAAAGTATAACGGAAGCAAAATATAAAAATAAATTAGTATATTTAAAAAAATCAGAGACAGATTAATTGTATTTTACAAACAGGAGAGATCGAATTTTAATTTTCCCTAATACTTAATTCTAATGGAATCTCTCTTTTTATCCTTATTTTTTATTTTCTTTTCATATTAATCATAAAATACCTTAGATTTTTTGTTTTCGTATATATTAATTTAAATAAAAAAATTATTATTAACTCAATATTACAGTCATTACACAAAAAAGAAAAAGAAAAAAAAAAGAACTCAGAAAACTTTATAGTTTTTACCAGCCAATTTCGACCTACTCCACCTTCAAAGGCCATGCACGGTGGTTCATAGTGGCTTTTGGCAAACCTGACTCTGGAAGGTATACAATGTCGGTAAAATTTACACGTTTAAGTGCACCGTAGATCATCCACAAATTTAGAGCATTACAAGTTTAAAATTGCAAAATTTAAGAGTTAAATAATGATATTTAGTGGTTATAAGCAAGATTTTGAGATCCAACTGGATCATTCATTTAATAAAATAGAGGACAGAGGGTCAAAGGTTGGACCAAAATTGAACTATAATTTAATTAAATATATATTAGTATTATACAAAGATCGAAAAGTAATCCCTAAAAATCATATGTGGAAAATTAAAATAGATCGAAATTATTAAAATTTTCTGAAATCAACTTGCTAATAATTATAATTATAATTTTTGTAGGCATCAGTGAACGGAGAATGACATGACACATCATATTAACACAAAATGCAACTTTAGAAAATATTAAAGTAGTTTGTTTAACTAATTTCACACAACATGAATGTTTTGGTGCTTATATCAATAAGTTTAATACTCACTACAAGCATTTTAAAATAAAATCTCATCCTGCTAATTATTTTTCAATAAAATAAACAAAATTCAATTTTTTTTCTTGAGAAAATTAACTATCAATGATGAAAAATGAAGGAATTCTCATTATCCAAAAAATGAAAGAATAGTTACGGGTCTTTACATACATAAATAAAAGGCTAACTAACAGAGAATACTAGAATAACTTGTTAACTAGCTAATAACTTTGATTAATCAGCTAACAAATTAAGCTGATATGAAAATATCCAAATTAACCAATTTGTTCTCTTTGGGACCACTTACTATGACAGCTGGATCTAACATCTTCCCGCAAGCTGGAGCATATATATCAATCATGCCCAGCTTGGAAATGAAATGCTGCAATGAGGAAGCAGGTAATAGTTTAGTGAATATATCAGCTGTTTGAGAAGCAGAATTAACAGGAAGTAACTTTATAATGCCTGCTTGAGATTTTTCCCTAACTAAATGACAGTCAATTTCTATATGCTTTGTTCTTTCATGGTATGTGGGATTAACTGCTATTTGCAAGGCAGACTTATTATCACAGTATAACAAAGCTGGCTTGAGGTGTGAAACATGAAAATCAGCAAGTAAGTATAACAACCATTGTAATTCACACGTAGTAGATGCCAAGGCCCTATCTTTTGCTTCTGAAGATGATCTAGAGATGCTATTTTGCTTCTTAGCTTTCCAAGAAATTAAAGAAGAACCAAGGAACACGCAAAAACCAGTGATGGATTTCCTAGTGTCAATGCACCCTGCCCAATCAGAATCACTAAACCCTTTCAAATGTAAATCTGAATTGGTAAAGAAGAATAAACCAGCACCTGGGGTAGCTTTTAAATATCGAAGAACCCTGTGAGATAGCTGCATGTGCAATGTTGTAGGAGAATCTAAGAATTGACTCAACTGTTGTGTAACAAAAGAATATCAGGTCTTGTTGAAGTCAAATAAAGGAGTTTACCAATTAATCTCCTATAAGAAACAAAATCTTGTAGAGGCTCACCCTTATGTTTACTCAATTTTGTTTTAATATCCATAGGTGTTCTTATAGGTTTGGATTCAAGAAAACCAGTTTCAGAGAGTATGTCTAGAGTATACTTTCTTTGTGTAAGAGTAATACCAGCTGCTAATCTTGCCACTTCAAGGATAAAAAATTATTTCAAATTCCCAGGATCTTTGATTTTAAACTAAATATCCAACTGCCTCTTAACAGAGTCTATCTCATTTAAATCAGTCCCTGCTAACTAGATATCATCTGCATATACTAAAAGAGCTGTAATATGAGATGATGTCTTCTTTATAAACAATGAAAAATTTGCCTAAGACTGAACATAACCGAGGGAGAGTAAGAATTGAGTCAATTTATGGTTCCATTGTCTGCTGGCCTATCTTAAACCATAAAGAGACTTTTGTAAATGGAAAACCTGATCAGGCTGTGATGAATGTAATCCAGGAGGAGGTACCATGTAGACTTCTTCATTAAGGTCACCATGCAAAAAAGCGTTATTAACATCAAGTTGCTTTAAATGCCAATTACATGCTGCAGTTAAAGCTAAAAAGACTTTGACAGTTGTGATTTTTGCAATAGGTGAAAATGTTTCAAAGAAATCAATACCTTCTATTTGTGTAAAACCTTTGGCAACTAAACGTGCCTTGTACCTTTCTATACTCCCATCTGCTTTATATTTGATTCTAAATACCCACTTACAACCTATAACAGGTTTGTCAATAGGTTTAGGAACAATTCTCCAAGTATTATTTTGTTTTGATGCCTGAATTTCCTCTTGCATAGCCTTCTGCCAACATGCATGCTTAACAGCTTGATTATCGATTTTGGGTTCAGTGTGAAGTGTAAGTGCATAGGAAAATATTTTGTAAGCAAGAGAAAGGTTATTGTAAGAATAAATTGAGAAAGTAGAATGAGGACTGGTCTGTTTACCTGAAGATGTAGATGAAGGAACAACTGATTTTGACATAGAAGACATTGTGCAATGATAATCTTGTAAGTAATGAGGTGGTTTCCAAACTCTAGTGGAACTTCTTACACTAGTAGGAGCATGATTACGGGCAGATGAAGGGGCAGCAGGACCTTGGATAGAAATAATGACATCAGTATGGATAGGTGCAAAATTACTAATAAGAGGAACAAAAGTAGGGGGAGAAGTGATATTAGAAGATGCACTAGATGAATCAGACATTGGAACTGGAAAAGAATCAAAGAAAGATAAAGATGTGTCTTGGGGTAAAGGAATGTTGTCAAAAGAGTGAAAACTTGAAGAATCATGAAAGGGAAAAACAGATTCACAGAAATAGACATTTCTTGAAATAAATATGCTCATAGACTGAAGAGCCAATAAAAGATATCCTTTCGTACCTGGTTTGAAACTAAGAAAAACACATTTAGTTGTTCTAGGATCAAATTTAGATCTTTGGGCAGAAAGAGTAGATGCATAACACAAAGATCCAAAGACTTGAAGATCAGTAAAGATAGGAGGTTTAGAGTAAAGAAGTTCAAATAGAGTTTTATTTTGTAGTAAAGGTGATGGCAATCTATTGATGAGATGGACAACATGAGAAATGCAATAAGACCAATACTGCAAAGGAATTTTAGATTGAAATAAAAGTGATCTAGCAACATTTAAGATATGTTGGTGTTTTCTTTCCACCAAACCATTTTGTTGTGGTGTTTCCACACAATATGTTTGATGAATACAACCATTAGCAGCAAATAAAACTGGCATTCGAAATTCTACTCCATTATCTGTTCTGAAATTTTGAATTTCAGTTACGAATTGTGTTTCAACAAGATTAAAGAAAGACTGAACTATTTCCCTAATTTGAGCCTTATCAGAAAGAAGAAAGACCCAAGTAAACCTTGTATAGTCATCGACAATAGTAAGAAAGAATTTATGATTATGAATTGAGGGAATTGAGAAAGGCCCCATATATTAGCATGAACAAGCTCAAAAGCTTTATTAGTAATGGAATGACTTACAGGAAAAGGGACATGTTTTTGCTTAGCTAAATGACACACATCATAATTGAATGAGTGCTTATTAGAAATAGAAGGAATGAAATCTAGAAGTAAAGCTAATCTAGCAGTAGATGGGTGTCCCATCCTATAATGCCAGTAATCAAAAGAAACAGGTGCAATAAGAAAAGTATGTGCTGGAAAAGAATTAACAGATGGTTTTGATGCAGAAGTTGTCATTGCATAAAGTCCTTCAAAAATTTCAGCTATACCAATCATCTTCGAGGTTTTCAGATCCTGAATCAAACAATTAGATTGGTAGAAATGAAAACAAATGTTAGAGGTGGTAGTAGCTTTTTTTATAGACAAAAGATTATAAGCAAATTGAGGTAAATATAATACCTTTGTGAGAACTAAAGAAGATGAAAGAATTACAGTACTAGAAATAGAGGCTAATAAGGTTGATCCATTAGGAAGAGTAACCGTAATAGGAATGATAGGTTTATAAGAAGAAAAATTGGTTAAGGAATAAGTGACATGATTTGTAGCATCAGTGTCAAGAATCCAAAAAGTTGATTTAGTAGAACAAGTGAAAATAAAGGAATTACCTAATTGTGGAGTGAAAGAGGAGACTAAATTGGTTACAGAATGGGCATTTGGAGTAGTTGTTGAAGATGATGTAGCATGAGCCATACTAGAAGTAGAAGCAGGAATAGAACTAAGTTGAGAAGCTTGAAGCATTGCAATTAAACCTTGACATTGTTCAGGTGTAAATTGATATCTAGAACCAGAATTAGGAAATGTTGAACCAGAAGTGTTGCAAATAATTGGATGCTCTTTTGATGACTCAGATGCAAAAATACAATGAACAGAAGAAGCATGTGCTCTTGGTCTAAAAGAGTTATTAGGTGCTCTAGGCCTAGAAGTATATCCTGGAGGGTATCCATGCTTCTTGTAGCAAGTATCCACAGTGTGTTTATGTTGTCCACAATATGTACAAAATCTTGTATCTCCAGATTTGGTAGAAAACTATGAATTCCTTGGCATAGATTGTGTATTTCTTGGTGCAAATTGTAAGTATCTCAGAGAATGTGCAGCAAGTACTTTGTTCTCAGCAACCACAACATTACCAAAAGGATGCAACTGTCTCTCTTATTGAATAACCAAAGAAAAAGTTTTATTGATTGAAGGCAAAGGATCTATCATCATTATCTAAGTTCTAACAAATGAATACTGTTCATTGAGCCCTTTCAGAAACTTAATCACATAATCTTGGTCTTGATATTCCTTCAACTTTAAAAAAGCACCACAAGAGCTTTTATTCATGCAAGACAAGCAGGCATAGGTCGAAAACTCAAAAATTCATCCCATAGAACTTTCAATTTCGTGTAATACTCAGTACCTGACTCTTCACCTTGTTTTAATGCAGAGATTTCTTTCAAAATATCAGAAATTTGAAGAACATTACCTTGAGAAAACCTTTCTTTAAGATCAGCCCAAACATCAGAAGCCTTGTCAATCCATAAGATGCTTTGAGTGATTGCAGGAGCAATTGAATGAATTAACCATGAAAGGACCATGGTATTGCATCTTTCCCAAGCAGGAAATTCAGGATCTGTAACTGCTGGAGGTGGTAAGCTTCCATCAACAAACTTAAATTTGTTCTTCGATACTAAAGCCATTTTCATGGCTCTACACCAAGAGTGATAGTTAGTTCCGGATAGAGGAGGAGATATAAGAGTTAAGGCTGAATTTTCATTTGGATGTAAAAAATAGGGATTTGATGGATTCATAAGTGAATCTGATGAAGGAGGAGTTGTCACCATTTGTGAGATTTGGAGAGAAGAAAATGAAGAGAGAGAAAAATTGCAGTAGAAGAACCTTGAAGAACAAATCTTCACGAGGAGTGCTCTGATACCATGAGAAAATTAACTATCGATGATGAAAAATGAAGGAATTCTCATTACCCAAAAAATGAAAGAATAGTTACAGGTCTTTTCATACATAAATAAAAGGCTAGCTAACGGAGAATACTAGAATAACTTGTTAACTAGCTAATAACTTTGATTAACCAACTAACAAATTAAGCTGACATGGAAATATCCAAATTAACCAATTTGTTCTCTTTGGGACCACTTACTATGATAGCTAGATCTAACATTTCTATCGATTTTCAGGCTAGGTTAATGCTTGAAAAGGTTTCCCAATGGGTTTTAGGGGTAGGCCAATCCACAAGCATCTACTCAAAGAATTAATGAACTAGAACTAGAAAATAGACTCTCAAACATGAATGGAAGAAAAAATAGAATGGCCCAACTTTGCTAAGTGGTCTGCTGCAAAATTACCTTGCCGATAAACATGATGTAGAGAACATTCTCACTCTCTAGCCAGTAAACTCTGAATATCCAAAATCACTACTGCCAATGGATAAGAAGGCACCAAAATCGAATGCATCAAACATATAGCTTCCAAACTATCATATTCCACCACCACCAACCTAAAACCACGCTGTCGGGCAAGTCCAAGACCAACTCTAATAGACTAAAGCTCACCAACCAAAATATTGGATCAACCAATATGATATATTACTTGATATATCGGGTTGGGTCAAGTCGGATTTTGCATAGCCCTACTTGATATACAACTTTTTTTTCCTGGAAAATAATATGATGCCAAAAGGTAAATTAAAATAAAATGGTAAGGATTTATGGGCATGGTGTCTTTTTGCAAGGACTATAATAAAATTATCTTGCTCAAATCAGAAACTGGTAGGGCATGTTGTCATGTCAAATGGGTAGAGATCTTTTGCCTCTTGGTTCCAAAAGGGACGATGGTGTCCCAACGTTACATGGAAACGGTGCTCTTTTAAAGAATTTAAGAAGGTTTACTAACAGGCAAATAAAACACTCTGAATCCAATGAAATTAAGTCAAGTTGGTAAGAATGTTTATTTTTCCGTCAAATACGTAAATTCACCTTTAAACGCCACAATTTTAACCTTTTAACATTTTAAGCTTTATGAATTATTTATCATACATATGAAATTATAAATTTTAATAATATTATATATTCTTTTACGCTAATTGCAATGTATTGAGGATTTTTAATTTTTATATACAAAATATTAATTTGATGTATAATTAATATGATTTTGGAATAATATGTTCACATGTTTCAATTATTTAATATGTGTTTAATTGATTTAAATTTATAAATTAAAATGCTCAATAAAATAATTATCTTTAATAAATTATATTTTATAAAATTTTGGAGGAGATTGAATGAGGACCTCTAATCACTCTTATAAGGGTGATGAGTATGAGATTGTGCTTTCTAGGAACTTTAGGAAAGATGAAATATTAAATTTGAGTGGCAATAAAATATTTTTAGAAAAATAAAGTAATTATTACTCTCTCTACGTTCTACTTCAACAGCAATAAATAAAGATTTTATTTTGTTCTATTTTAAGTACTTATGTAGAATTTTGAGGCTATATTAATTTTTTTTCTAATTTTACTCATATTTATCAGGTGTTTTGTAGCCAAATTAAATAGAAAGCTTTTAATTTTAAAAAGGGTAATTTAGATACTTTACTATATATTTTGAGAAAATAAATGTATTCTAATTATTTTTTTAATTCTTGTGAAAAAATCAAATGTTGTTATTAAAGTGGAACGGAGGGAGTAATATTAATATCATTTGTGTTTATGTTGTTTTTTAGCTAATTTTAAATTTTACCCTCAAAATTTTTGAGTAGTTTCAATATCATTCTAATTTGACCTTTGTAATCTGGACACTTTGAACTTATCGAATAGTTGCAATTACACTCTAATTTGAACTAATATCCAATTTGTTATTTTTGCATCTTAAAATTGATTCAATTTTAAAAATTCAATCTTGATTTATTTTTTATTTATTTGATGAATACTTAAGTTCGATTTTATTATTTATTGCTTAAATACTTAGGGATGGAGTCCATTTTTTTCATTATTTTGATCAAAATTATAATTTTAGTTTACTTTTCGGGTGCAATTGCAACAAATCAAAAAGTTTAAAGTGTTGCAATTGATTTTTAGGATAATTATAGTCTAAAAACAAGTTAGTTGTAACTGCAACTAAATTGATAAATTCGGAATGTCCAAAATATAAAATCGATTTAAAATAAAATTGCAATTACTCAAAAAGTTTAAGGTGAAATTGAAAATTAGCAGCGGTTCATTATAAGAATTCAACTTTTTTGGGTCCGTAACATGAGAAAATTTCTCCATTGATATGAAGATAATTTCCACAGTAGGAATCAATTTCATGTATATGCGAAAGTGGGATGTGGCGGCCGATTTATAAATTGAAGCTTTCTAAAAATTTAGTACTCAGAAACCTTATTTTCTCAAATTACTTACTCGTAAAATGAAAATAATAAGAAGAGGACCCAAACCCTCTAATTGATTTTTATATAAAATAAAATATAAATGTTGCTTCTATAAATAATAAAATAAAATTTCACTTTTCTGGAAAAAAGATGGTGAAAAGAGAAGGGCAAAATGGGTTGGTCACAGGGGAAGAGGAGAGTTGCGTTGAGAGGGATTCCACTCAGGCTAGCCATGTGAACTTGCTTTTTTTTTTTTTTTTTTTTCTTTTTTTGTGGGATTCCGCTTTTGTCTGACATTTTTGAAAACAGTGCACTTTGTCCAAATGCACAGAGACATCCACAGTATATTGGTTCAAATATTAGGCTTTGGCAGAGACAGATCTTTTATCATTTTCATATATATTTTAATTTTTTATTGTTATTTTTTTCTAGATATATAATATTTGTTACAGTGCAGTAATCTTGCCGTGGTAAATTAGCTGAAGGCAGCCGATATCAAATTTATGAAGCTTGAAACTTGGCTGTATAGCCTTTGCACCGCTTGAAACTCGATGAGTTTGAAAGATTGAAGTTGGAGTTTAACTCATTTGCTTAGAGTGGATAATGTTCGACAACGATATATATAGTTGATAATGACCAATGAGCTTTTTAGCAAATATCATTTAGCTCATTTGCTTGCTAACTTACCTGTGTATATGAACAGTGCATTTCTCAATACACCAACATCAATTTTGCCTTCAACATCTGTTTCTGTTATAAGGTATCCAAACAGTTTCGATCCAATTCAGTTATTTCTCAATTAATAGATGTTACTGCTGTATTTCAATTCGAACTCTCATTTGAATTATCAAAATTTCTTATTTGGTTTGAAAAAAAATATGAAGGTGCATTTAACTTTATTTTCACTCTATTTTGGAAGGATAATGAATTTTTACGCCCTTTATTTTACTTTTTTCCCAAACAAAACATTAGGTATATTTACATTCTAATTTCAGCGAAATGTGATTTTGGGGTGCAAATGGAAATAAGTTGTATGGTTCAAGGTATTATTGTAATTGAAGCCTTGAAAAGAATATTTTCCAAAAAAGAAAAAGGAAAATAAATATTTCCCATCAACAAATCAAAGAAATCCTAAAAATATTGAATATTTTCTCATCATTCTAATTGCAAAATGGAATTTTACATGCATTGATTTTATCTCTGTCTTTATTTATAAATTTAAAGAAAAAGTGGAATTGATTTTTGGAAAAATAAATAGTTTTCTCACTCCAATCAAATCAATCTGATGGGACCACATTTCAACCTACTTTGCTCAATTTTTTTCAAAAAAATCTGACTGTAATCACCAACTTAATTACCCTAACCCTTACCCTTTCCTTCTATAAAAAGCCCAGCTATGCCCACCTGAGTAGAGAGAGTGAGAATCTCTTTCTTCTCTGTTTGTCCTCATTTACATTTCTGCGGTGTTCATTTACTCAGTCTCAGTCCCTGCTGTATCTATGGCGATAATGCTGAGATCTCTCTTCAGTCTCTTGTTCTTCACTCTCATTATCTCTCTCGTTTCAGGTACCATACTTTTGAGTTTTTACTCCTTTTCCCTTCTTAGCAAGATCTGAATCTAACCTGCTAGTGCTCTTTTTTTAATGGCTTTTTGTGTTTTGAATTTCTACTGCTTACAGTGGAGGTTTCATCAACAACAATAACACTATACAACAAGTGTACCCATCCAGTATGGCCAGGCATTCAACCAAGTGCAGGGAAGCCACTCTTAGCTCGCGGAGGATTCAAACTCCTACCAAACAAGGCTTACTCTCTCAATCTCCCACCCCTTTGGTCAGGCCGTTTCTGGGGTCGCCACGGCTGCTCATTCGACGCTTCAGGCCGTGGAAGGTGTGCTACCGGTGACTGTGGTGGATCTCTTTACTGCAATGGTATAGGAGGTACTCCCCCAGCCACATTAGCAGAAATCACTTTGGGAAATGACCAAGATTTCTACGATGTGAGCTTGGTAGATGGGTATAATCTTGGAATTTCCATAACCCCATTTAAGGGATCTGGAAAATGCAGCTATGCAGGGTGCGTAAGTGACCTGAACCTGATGTGCCCAGTTGGGTTACAAGTGAGGTCAAGAGATAACAGGAGAGTTGTGGCCTGTAAAAGCGCATGCTTTGCCTTTAACTCTCCAAGATATTGCTGCACAGGAAGCTTTGGGAACCCCCAAACTTGCAAGCCAACGGCTTATTCAAGGATTTTCAAGGCAGCCTGTCCTAAAGCTTATTCTTATGCCTATGATGATCCCACAAGCATTGCTACTTGCACTCGTGGGAACTATTTGGTCACTTTCTGCCCTCATCACCGTTAATTAATTAATTAATTAGTGTGTTTTAGTTAAATTATTTATTTACTTACCGTAGTGTATTGTATTTTAATTGCTTTGTGGATTGTTAGATCTTCAATTATAGAGGATTGTTGTTTTTAATATTAAAAATTTCATTATGTTCTGTACCGAGTGGTTTGATTTGATCTGAGACGAGGATTGATTATAAATGGAAATTAGGATGTTTTTAGGGGTAAAGTTATTGGTTTAGGTTTTCTATGAGCTGAAAAGTTTGATGTGACTAATCTCCGCCTGATCATACTAAAAAGTGAGGTTTGAATAATTTAATTAATAATTTTTTTTAAAAATTAAATTACTACTTTATCCCTGAATTTTCTTTTTAGCGAAGAAATAACATTAAATTTGTCTCTTCCGTCTTATATATAATTCAGATAAAAAAAGTTTGAAAGTGGATTTTTTTTATTTGATTTGCTCGGACGGCTGGTTTGGGAAGGACGTAAAATATTTTAATTTTATTTTTTTTAATTTATTTTTTAAAATGGAAGGAAAATAGAATAAAATAAATTTATTTTCCAAACCAAAAAGAGCGTAGAATGAATGGTAGCATTTTACTCTCTCATGTTACACCCTCCATTTTACGTCGTCTCTCCATCCAAACAAAGCATTACACATTCCTGACTTATAACAATTGTACTTTTAAAATACATTATGACTTACAATAATTGCATTCTAAAATGAATTCAACGAATTTTTGTGGATGTCACTTTCATTATATTTTAATATAAATTTTAGATGAATTTATAATTAGGATGCAAGTTTGAAATTTTGAATGCTTAGGGAATTAAGTTTATTTTGAGGTGCAATTACATCAAACCACCCAAATTAAAAGGCTAACAATATCACTATTGCTCGACTAGCACTATTATCACCATTCCACCACTCCACCACCTCCCCAATAGCACTTACTACAACCACAACTTTCACCACCACCACCATTATATCCATCAACACTGCTCCACCACTCCACCATTACCACCCCTACAATCATTCCTACCACCACCACCAACACCACCACTACCACCACATAATAAAAATTATGTTCGTGTTTAATATGCGACACAAAATAAAAATTATATTTTATTCTTTTATTTTATTATAGGAATGAAAAGAATCAAATGGAAAAAACACAAAATATAATACACATAATTTTATATTGTAATCATTCTCACAAACTAATTCCAGTTGTTCGCTCTTTGGAGTGTGCTTCACAAGTGCACGGGTCGTACAAGTAATATAGAAAAAGATTGTCAAATCCACAGAGATTGGAGAATAGACTATTAATTTTCTTTGTCTGACAATTACTAAGACGACCAAATAAAATGGAATTGATTTAAACTAAGCTGCAAATTAAATTAGAGAAATATAAATTAAAAATAGCAAGAGAAGATAATTAAAAGTAAATTTGAGTAATTAAATAGTTAAGTCAATCTAGCTATGATCTCTATTAGTTCTAGTGCAAACCATGAACATTCTCTCTCTTTATTTTTGCATGTCCGGCACAATGAAGTGCCAAGAGTGAGTAACCTTAACATCTTCTCTTGTGTGCTTTATATAAAGTTTTCAAGCTTGGTTCTTATTGGTTCACATCACTCACTTCACCATTGCATAATTTGCTCTAAAAAAGTTGCTCTACCACTCAAAGAAATGATAAAAAGACGGTAAAGAGAAGCTGCTCATGAGGCTAGGTGTATCGTTCCTTCAAAACTGCAGCATTTCAGCTCTAAACGATTTGTCGAAAGATCTTCTCACAGCTCACTTTGCACTTGGTCCACAGTGTTCCATGTTGAGTGTCTCTCCTTTTTTTCCTCTTGGGATGGACATTTTTGGGCTTCAAAGATTGTTGAGCTTCTTTGTTTTAGGCTTGTTTTTGGGGCTTCAAAGATTGTTTGGTCGAATTGATGAGTTTGTCTATTTGTCCATGAGTTGTTCCAATTTTTGCTTAGAACAATGATTTTAATGTTGCTCAAGTCAATAATCAATAAAAGAAGGAAAAACCATGAAAATGAGATTTAATTCTAATTTTTGTACTTAAAATGCAATTAAATTTAATTAAAATAAAAGATAATATGCATATTTTGTTGCTATTACCGGTCTTCATAAGCCCGCTCTCCCCTCAACTTAACAAACCTTTGGTGCCATTGAATTGCTTTCCGCCATAAGTTTAAAGCTGTAATTTTGACTTTATTTCTTGAAGGTATTCTTCCACACCAAAATCACTACAAGAAAATTGCCATTTGCAAACTTATTTTTCCGTTTCTAAATATGAAAGTTCCGTTGCTAAAACAGTTTAGAAATGGATTAGAAACGGATTCTATCCGTGACAAATGTTGACGTTTCTAAATCAATTTAGAAACGGATATGCAATCCGTTTCTAATCTGACAACGGATTCATCCGTTTCCATTTTTAAGGACATCTGTTTCTAATTATAACCTCTTACGAACGAATTTCATTTCTCTAACCGTTTCTATTCCGTTTCTAAATCCGTTTTTAATCCGTTTCGGTTACATTTTCTATTATTTTACCCGTTTCTAATATCTAACACAAAATAAAATCAAAATTCTAATGTTGCTAATTCCATTGCTAAATATGTTCCGTAGCTAAATAAGTTTCTAACATTTTGGTATACAACTAAACTCTTATATTCCGTTTCCAAATCCGTTTCCATTTTTTCAGTTGGAAAAAAACAATTATTTTTAATTTATACAGCTCTAATAAAAGTATGATTGACATCTATTTACTCAAAAAAAAATTGACGTCTATTCAAACATATTAATATTTTAATTTATACATTTCTCACATCTATTCAAGTACACAAAACTGCTAATTAAGAATTAAATCTCCAAGCACATAGTGATTCAAGAAAATTGACCACATAGTGACTCACTAAATTCATATCTAAAATGTTAAAATAAATTAGGTAGTGAAAAGTACAGTCCAAATCTAATACCCAAATAGTTCGAAACACCAAAATGCACTCTGGTTGACAGTTTACTTGATTTTCTTCTTAGGTCTTAACTGCAATGGCAAATAAAAAACAATCAGCTTCTCGGGCAAAGAGATAAACAACTTAATAGAAAACAAAATACATCCACAGCATACTCTCAATGTGACTTTTAATATCTGAATAGAACTTTGTGTTAGTGTTTCTTTGTAAATATACTATACTATAAAATAACATTAATTAATAATTTAATCATTGAACATTTAGCTTGTAAATAAGATGTCAGAAATGGATAATATTTGTATTAAAATTAAGTGAAATAGGTAGGTCTAGAAAAAAAAAATTGCTACTGAAATTAAATAAAGATAAAAACAACTCTAGAAAACTGATTTTCACATGAAAAAACAATTAAATGAAGATAAAAATTGCATATAATTAATTTTATTTGATAATTATAATTAATTAATTAATTTTCTGCTTTAATTATTTCGAGTAAAACCATATATAACCTAGTCAAGATTAAACATCCAAACCAAGCAATTTGAAAATTAAATTTATCTTAATTATGACATGCATAGTATTAAACAAAATCAAGATTTAGTAGCTGATTTAATTATAATGTTGGGTTGCATATATTTTGACAACAAAATTACTAAGCAAGTAAAAAAGGTTAAGGTTAGAAAGTGATCATATTGCCATCTCGTGATATACAAACTGAAGATATGGTTCAGTCGCAAGCTCTCATTACATATTAATTTGTTACTTCAGCAACATCACAATTACTCATCACTTAGCATATCTAATGAAAGAAAAGTAATTCAAAACTAAATCCATCAGTAAAATCAACTGAATATAAACAATCCCAGCTGACAAAGTTAAAGAATGGAAATTGATATAGGGCACTTGTATAACCTCTTGTGCATGTTTAAGCAAAGAAGCTATATAATTAAGTACCCAGAAATTCACACGGTCAAGAACAAGATTCCCAATGTTGACACCACAAGCATTAAAGAAAATAAAAATGACACCTAAACACTCAGTATACACATGTTTCTGAAACCCAATAAAAAGAAAGTTTCCAATTCGCACAAAACAACAAATAAAGCATAAAAGAAACATACTTGCGGCAAATAATCTTATCTTGATTGTATTTGTGAGCCAATGCCATGAGAGAAGCTTCTATGATCCCTCGCCTAAGCCTCAAAACAAGATGAAGAGTCAATTTTGCAGAGGACCAATTAATTTTCTGCAGAGGACCAAGGTGATTCTACACTCAGTACGGCCATTTGTCTTGAGAGGCTTTCGGAAAGTTGCTTGGTAGCTGCTAGCTGTGAACTTGTTTTGTTATATAAACTATGCAAGGACTTAATTTGTCTGTAAATTTGAACAATTTTCAAAATAGTTAGAAATTTAAATTGGAAAGCAACCACTATATAACTAAATTCTCTTGTACATCGACTTGATTGTAATTCAGACAACTGTACAAGTACATTAACATAATTTAGGATATACCAACCACCTAACAAGATACTTTCTGAAATCGTACCAATTTGTGAAATGGTATTTTTTTTTTTCATCTTTAATTTACTGGTATTATTTATGCCCAAAGAGTGAGAAAAAACGAAATGGAAATCTGATCATTTATTACACCTTGAAGACCCATGTCTGCTTTGAGAAACTCTCTGACCTGTATGGACTCCTCCATTTTCACCAAACTTGTGGAGCTCAAGGTTATTCAAGTGCCTCTCCAATTCAATTAACTGATTGGTCAAAACCTTCAATTGCTAAAAAGAGAGAACAATGAAATCAATTTGTCAATTTCAGATTGGAGTGACTTGCATGTTACAAGCAACTAAAGATCAACCTGATTTAATTTTAATATATGATGCCTCTTCAGCTCTAGTTCAGAACTCAACTTCGGCAATTCCAGAGTTCCCAATATCGGCTATCAGAGGCTTGCTTAACAATGCCTTCCATGTATATTTTCCGTGCCAAAACTGAAAGCCAGATGAACAATAAATTTGGCACATGAAAGCATAATGTAGTTGATAACTTCAAACCCTAAAATTGCAATTTTAGAGTGAGAAATGAAATGCAAATTCAACAATGAGAATCCGAACCAAACAAACAGCAGCTTTCAATAACCTCAACAAAAAATCTTGCCAACTGCACAAAACGAAGGACAACACAGTAAACCCTAAACAAAAACAAAAAGGAAAATGGAAACTCACCTTACTGTTACCGTCTGATTGAGAAGGAGAATGAAAGGAGAAGGAGAACGAAAGCAGAAAGAGAAGGAGAGGGAGAACGACAGAGGAAGGCTTGTGGTGCTGCGCACGGTGGTGGGGCTCGTGGTGGCCGCCGGTCTTGCGCAGAGACGGAGAGAGAGAGAGACAGGAGATGAGAGAGAGACTAAGAGTGAGAGAGGAAGAGAAAGAGAGAGTGAGATGGAGAGGAGAGTGCTGCATGAAGATGAAGAAGCAGAACTTCGCGAAATTAGGGCTCGAGGGAAGGGGAGGGCTTAAACGGCACCGTTTATCTTTCATTTCTTTTAATTGTTTTATTAATTAGCAACGGCCAACATATCCGTTTCTAAAAGGTAAGTGTACAAATGGCGCCGTTTAATTTTTTTTGGATAAATCATTATTTCATTATTTCGTTCCTGAGTTATGATCAAATTAATAGACACATCCATGTGTTTTGGATAAATTATTATAACGTCCCTAACATATGGTTCCGTCTAACGTACTAATCCTTCCGTCTATTTTATTTGCTTTTTCCTTCAAAACAACGTGAATAGACAATACTATCCTAAAATAAAAGACTCTAACACTCATTGGAGGTAAACGAAAGGTTACTTGTCATCTCCACTCCAAAACTAAACGCAAAAACTAACTTTTCTCTCAACTTTTGTAAACGATTCTGAGATTGCGATTGCGAATGGAGGATCAGTCATAGAAGGTTGTTTTGAAAATCACGCAGGTACCAGGTATGTTAATCTGTCCTCTTTATTGTAAATGATTATCCAAAACTTATTTGGAACTTGATTTTTCGAATGGTTATCAAAAGTTTGAATTTTGACGTCCCCTGTTTTGAAGGATGAAAAATTTTGAAACTTTTATAGTTTATCTTTAGTTAGTTTTTATCGTGTATAGGTTTTATATCTGCAAGTTACGGTTTTTTCATATTATTATAAACTGTGTGCTCTGTGTGTGTTGTGAATCAATTCATGTTATTGTTTTTCTGCAGGGAGACTTCATTTCTCACTCAAATGTGGTTTTTCCAGAAACTCATACTATGCAAGTAGATTTTGAAGGTGATGTGAGGTATTTTTATGACGTTGACCCTGAGAGAATGTCGTATATAGTGCTTGTGAGAAATTTATGTAAAGGTTTTAAATTGAAGTCTGGTTATGTGCAAATTTTTTATGAGCAAAACGTGAAGATAGAGAATGATGATGATGTTGGGTTCATGTTTGACTTGTTTAAGCATGTTGAGTTTATTGAATTGCATTTAGTCATAGCGAAGAGGCAATTGGTATAATGGTGCCACCTCAATTAGAGAGTGAGGCTGGAGATAATATAGGGAATGAAACTGATGATGATGCTGTGATTTTAATTGATAAACCTGTAGGGAAAACTATTATAGAGGGGGGCAATATGCAGGGAGTTAATACAAAGGGTGATATTGGAGAAGGTTTAGAACAAATTGTTCAAACTCAGGGCAGTAGCATGCAAGGTGTTAGGCCAAGAAACCTGTTTGTATCAAGTGCAAATATGTGGGATAGGTTGATGGAGGAGGATAGTTATTGTAGTAGGCAGATGAGGTCTTTGGTTAGGGGAAGAGGAAGAGGCAGAGCTAGAGGTGCAGGAAGGGCAATTAGTGATGTCACAGTAGAGGGTTTAGGCAGGGGAAGTGATTTCACACAATCCCACAACAGGCCTTTTAGACTTTGGCAGAGTACAATAAATCCCAAAACAGTACTTGATGATGTTCAGTCCTCAAGAACCAATGATTCTAGTGATGAAAATTATGAATTTTCTAGTAGTGAAAATGATGAAGAGGAAGATAAATCTATTAGCTTAGTGAATGAGCCTCCTTCAAGTGGCAATGTAAGCTTTGATGAAAATATGCAGCAAGATCCAATTGAAGATGATGTTGATAATGATGATGGGTTGAGTGATGTAGGGTCTGATGCTGATAAATCAATCACAGAATCTAAGGATGATTTAGAAGAAGTATCAAGTAAGAGAAAAATAAAGAGGAACAAATGAGATCCATTTAAGAAGATGTATGAAAACATACATAAGGAAAATGAGGATGGGAGTTATGAGTTTAAGGTTGGGCAACTTTTCCTAGATGTTAATAGATGTAGAGATGTTGTACTGGACTATGCTGTCAAAGGAGGGTACTTGATTAAAATGGTTAAGAACGATAGTGAAAGAATGACTGCAAAATGCCAAGAACAAGGCTACCCTTTCAGACTGCATGCTAGCATTGCTCCTTACAAGTGCAGCTTCATCATCAAAACTTTACAACCAGAACACAGCTGTGTAAGGCCTCTTGCCAACGAAAATCCTAATGCTAATACACAATGGGTTAAGAAAAAGTTGGCTGAACAGTTAGCATCTGATCCATATATGAGCATAGGAATGATGCAAGCTGAGTTAAAAAAAAAGGGAAATTGATCCTGAGTATTGGCGCTTACACAGAGCTATGAATGCAATAAAAAAGGAAGCTACAGGCTGCCATGAAGAAAGTTATAATCAGCTTTAATATTATATAGCTTCACTTCAACAGTTTAATCCAGGTACATTCATTAAGTTTGAAGCTATGCCAAGAATGAATGAGAATGAACCTTTGGTATTTGCTAGTATTTTTATCTATTTTGAGGCGATGAAAAAGGGATTTTTGAAAGGTTGTAGACCTTTCATTGGGTTTGATGGTTGCCATTTAAAAGGCCCTTTGGTGGATGTCTTTTAAGTGCAGTTACATTAGATGGCAATAAGAGTGTTTTCCCATTGGCAGTAGCTATAGTTCAATCTGAGACAACAACAACTTGGAATTTCTTTCTGGATTATCTAAGTCAGTGCATTGGGCCAACTAATGAAGGCCTCCCTTGGACTTTTATGTCCGATAAATAAAAGGTAGTACACTAAGGGTAAATTTGTAATGTTTTTTATGTGTCATACAATTGAATGCTTTTTGTTTGCAATTTTTTCAAGGATTAGTTGAAGTGGTGAGGGTCAACTTCCCAAATGCGTATCATAGGTTTTGTTGCCAGCACATCCTCATGAATTTTAAAAAACAATTCCTCGGATTGATACTGAGATAAGAGTTTTGGTCATGTGCAAAGACTACATTTGAATATGGCTTCACTCAAGCAATGAAGAATCTGAGGGAGAAAAATGATGGGAAGCCAGCACAATGGCTAATGAACATACCATTGGAACACTGGGCAAGGCATGCATTCTCAACACATGCAAAGAGTGAACATTGCGCCAACAACATGAGTGAAAGCTTCAACAGCTGGCTAGGGAAATTGAGAAATAAACCAATTGTGAATTTGCTTGATAGCATTAGGATCAAATGTATTGTGCGATTACATAAAAGATATGCAAAGGCCTCTACATGGGAAGGCAGAGTCACCCCTGGGTGCAAGCAAATTCTGAAAAAGCTGATAAAGGAAAGTAGAGTATGCAGAATGCTTCTTTCAAATTCTGATGAATTCGAAGTGAAAGAGGGACCAATTTCCTTTGTAGTTGATTTGCGTAAGAGGAATTGCACTTGCAATTGGTGGGCCATATCAGGACTTCCATACAAGCATGCTTGCATTGCTATAAGGTACAAAAGGTACAATATTGAAGACTATTGCCATGACTGTTATACTGTGCAAACTTATATGAAGGCCTACAGTGGAGTTATACATCCCATTCCTTCATATAATGTCCCACCTGACACCCAATTTCCACACTTGAACCCACCGCAACTGAAGCGAAAAGTTGGAAGACCAAAGGACAGAAGAAGATTGCAACAAGATGAGCCTACTCCAAGTTCTGTCATAAGGGCTGGAACAGTTAGATGCTGCATTTGCAAGCAGCTAGGACATAATAAAAGAACATGTGAAAAGGCTCCACCACCAATGTCTCAAGTTTGATTTTCTTTCAAATTGTTAATAATGATTGCATTTGTGTTGGAACCTTGATTTCTTATTCATTTTCCATTGTTGTTTTCTACCCAGC
>CANUEP010034023.1:0-20827 GCA_947857235.1 Jatropha podagrica | reverse complement strand
TACCACTGAACCACCTCAAATTTCGTGAATTAAACCAAATATTTATAATTAAACCTTAAGAATCAAGTGAAAGAAGTAGAAATTGGAGATTAAAAGCAAAGGAAATTGGTGTTGCCATTGAAGTAAGTAAGTTGTGAATTTGAGTTTTGAGAATTTATAAGTAGAATTCATGGTTAGGACTCACTACAAGAAAAACGCGTTTTAGTAACGAAGAATTAGCAACGGATTAGAAAGGGATATGAAATTAATTCATCTTTTGGATTTTTGCAATGGAAGTGCAACGGATTAGTCACAGGTAATTAGAAAGGGATATGAAATTAATTCATCTTTTGGATTTTTGCAATGGAAGTGCAACGGATTAGTCACAGATAATTAGCAAGGGAATATAATCCCTTGCTAATTTGAGTGGGGAGTATTGGCGTCAATATTTGCCAGGGCTTAGCCAGCGATTTATTCCCTTGCTAATTTGAGCGGGGAATATTGGCACCAATATTTGCCAGGGCTTAGCCAGTGATTAGCAGGGGTTTTTAGCAACGAAAATATTAGTCGTTGCTAATTGTCATGGAAACTTTTGGGACCAATATTAGCCAGCGTTTAGCAAGGGATTAGGCATGGAAATTAGTAAGGGACTATACATCCTTTACTAAATTGTGGGGGAAATATTAGCGCCAATATTAGCCAAAGCTTAGCCAGAGATTAGCAAGGGGTTTTAGCAACGGAAATATTAGTCATTGCTAAATGTCATGAAAACTTTTAGGACCAACATTAGCTAGGGTTTAGTAATGGAGTAGCCATGGAAATTAGCAAGGGATTACAAATCTCTTGCTAAATTGTGCAGGAAATTTGGGCGCCAATATTAGCCAGAGCTTAGCAACATATTAACAATGAACAATAGCAGCGGATGTGTGATCCCCTTGCTAATTTTCCTGACACATGTTGGGGCAAATATTAGCAAGGGATTAGGAACGTCATATAGTAAGGGATATTAATTCTGTTACTAATGTAAATGATCCACGATTAAGTATCAATGAAATTTAGCGAGGTACACCTAAATCCCTGGCTAATATTACTTATTTTTTTAATGAATTAGTAACATATGATATTTTTCATTTGCATAAATTATTCATATTTTTCTTTTTTCCCCAATTTATTCATGAGAAATTTAATTTTATCAATTTAATATATGAATTGTATGTGTATTCATCATTATTTTTAATTAAAATACTAATCGGAGTTGATAAATTTTGAGATAGATATATGTTTATTAAATTAATTATCAATTACTGGCATGATTTGGACATGAGTTATACAGTATCTATATACTATCCATCTAAAACTTATTATACATAATTTAAAAATCTTTATATAATATTTCAAATATAGATCAAATAATAATAAAATTTGAATGTTAAAATGACTTATAATATATATATATATATATACACTCTTATATTTTATTGATTTAATTATAAATTTAGATATTTATCAATTTAAATTTATTTTGATTATTTTTATATTTTACTAGTTTTATTTTATTATATCATTGAATTTTAAGTAGATTGAATATAATTAAGGGTATATTGCAAATGAAATTTTAAACATATTTCGGATAACCCTCCTACTTTTGTCGATACTTAATCTCATACTATCATGTAGATGATTGTTTTCACAATTATTTTTCTTTAGATATTTTTATTAGTGAATCCTATCAATCTATCTATATGAATATTTAAATCTTGTAGTTAGATATGGCATGACAAAAATTCTAAAATTTGGTTTGCTTTGAAAATAATTTTTTTAATTTTAAAAAATTATTTTTAAGTTTCTTTATAAATAATATTGATGATGTGAAATTAATATAATAATTTATTTTTATTTTAATCATACAATACTCGGATTGGCTCGACTATTTTGGATTCGTGCCATGCAATACCAATCTCACCAGAATCAAACCTTCTATTATTGCTCTCTTCACTAATAGTTCTACAATCTTCACAGTAAAATAACCCAAAATAAACAAATTCCTCAAATAGCATATTCAAATGAACCTGACAGTAATTTAATAAACTAGAAATGGTTCAAAACTGCATATTTTCTTTCTTTTCATAGATTGGTTAACAATTTACAAATAATATCAAGGTTTCTTTTCAAAACTGTATCCAATCTTATAAAGTGGAAATTTTGAACGTTTGTTACTTATATTATTAATATCAAGGTTTTCAAATTTGCAAAATTCTCTGCTATTTGCTTTTTATTTTTAATTATTTCTTTCTTTTGGGAGTGTAAAGGCTTTGAGAAAAAGCCTTTGCCTTATTAGTTTTACTACTAGTAGATTTTAGTTATCTACCTATGGTAATACATCAAATAAATAATTTTTTAATGGAAATAAATTTTGAAAATGATTATGGTAGTTAATTTTAACTGCAGAATCCTTTTGTTGGGAAAGGAGGGAATCAGTTCAATGGAAATGACTAGCTAGCTAATTAGTAGTTAGGTTGGGACTTTGAGGCAGATGGTGGAGCAGAGGCAGTACAAATTTTTCTTCTGTTGTTGTATGATCCCATTACTTGAAGGGTGGTTGGCTTCATGTATTATGATTGTTTTTTTATTTTATGTGCTTGTTTCCTGAATTTGCTCAACCATCTACTATCTTACTGTCATAATGGGAATGATTCTTCAATAAGAGTGGTGAAAATTTCAGCTTCCAATTAATTTTACTTTTTCAGAGAATGTGTTTCAGTGTACTAATTGGTAAAGAGTTGGTTCTATAGCTAATGATTTTCACCTATTGATAAATTTTTCGTTTAATAAAATATATGAATAGGAAGTTTGTTTCTTTACATTATTTCTTATGGGTATAAAAATGATTTTTTCCCGTTTTTGCTTTTCAGAAACACTTTTTATGGGATGAGGAAATTGAGACCTCTGTGAAGAGGGTTTAGTATAGGAAGGTTGGGGAACGCTACAACAGCATGCTTAGTAAATGGCGTAAGAAGAAGCCTAAATATTTTCCTAACAATATTTGGGAGAGTTAGAAACCTCATTGGGAGACTCCTGAATTTAAAGCTAAGTCTGAACAATGTTACAAGAATCGTCTTAGCAAGACCGGTGGCATAGGAACTGGTCCCTCTTTACACATAGGGGGTTCTATCCATCACAAATTACATGCAAAATGCTTGGTGATTTCTCCTTTACTATCATTCATCCATTAGCGAAATTTAGATCAAAATCGAAATTTCCGAAACTGTACCATTTTCGTTTTGTGTTCTTGTATTTTTAGGATTTTTTATTTTATATATTTTTTATCTGATTTTATTTTAAGCATTTATAGGTTATTGATTTTTGAAAATGGAAGAGAGATGTGATTTTTTTTATTTATGGAGAAAAGTAAAGCTAAAGAGAGATTTTGAAAATTGAGATTTTTGCATTTTATTGTTTGTTCTTTGCTACAAATGATTTATAATTTAGGGTATTTTTAGTATATTTTTTATAATGCAAGGATAAAATAATAATTTACAGTAAACTACAGGGATAAAATTATAATTCCCACTTTTAATAATATATTTTTATTTTTAGGAGGCCGTTTCATTGAGGGCTCAAGTTGAATCTCAAGATCATGAAGGATCTACTCAGTCTTGTCCAGTCAACATGACACAAATATATCTAAAAGTTGGTGGTGTCAAGAAGAAATGTGTTTATGGTCTTGGTTCGCAAGCTTCAATTTTATATGAGCACTCTAGCGGTTCTAGCTCCTCAATGACATCTCGAGTCCAAGAACAACAAAATGAGGATATGACTTCGCGTATTTAAGAAATGGAGCAACGTATAAAGGAGATGCAAGAGCAAATGCAACAACAAGTCCAAGAGTAAGTTCAACACAAAGATAACTGCTGCAAAATCAACTCCAACAACAACTTCAAGATATACTTTGTACTCAGTTAGCATCTTTGGTTGGCGGCTTACCTAATGTACCTTCCCATACCACACAGCATCCTAGATCACAAGAAAATGATAACGATAATGATGATGATGATGATGATGACGACGACGACGATGCTAGTCTATGTTGACTTTGGGTGAAGCATACATAACTTACATTTCTTATTTAGATTGAACTTTGAATTTAGGAAATATTTATACTGTTTGAATTTATATTTATATATTAAAATTTTGACTTTTATATTTTATTTTTCCTTTTAATATCAAGTGATTGAGAATTGTTTAAATAGATTGTAAATTTAATAATGAATCTTAATATATTTAGCAATGATTTTAGGAATGGATTATAAAGGTCAATGTATTTAGCAACATATTAGCTAGGGATTTCAATAATATTCTAATAGAATTAGTAATGGAAGTAGTAAGAGATTGAAGTAAGACGCGATTTTAGCTACGGATTAGTCACGCATTTGGCAACAACTTAGTGAGGGATTTCATATTAGGAACAGTAATAGACAGCGAGTAACAAGACTTTTAGTAATAGAATTAGATAGAGATTAGCATGCGATTTAGCATTGGAATGAGAAAGAGATTAGCAAGGGATTTAACAATGAAAGTAGATAGAGATTAGCAATGGACTTAGCAACGAAAGTAAATAGAGATTAGCAAGGGATTTAGTAATGAAATTAGATAGAGATTAGCAATTGTTTTAGCACTAAAATAGATAGCGATTAGCAAGTGCTTTAGCAATGAAATTAGAAAGCGATTAACAAGTAATGTAGCAACGACAATAAAAAGAGATTAGTAAGGGATTTAGCAATGGATGAGAAAGCGACTAGCTAGTGAATTAGCAACGAAATAGAAATCACTTAGCAAGGGCATTAGTAATGGATTTAGATAGCGACTAGCAAAGGATTTAGCAATGTATTAGATAGAGATTAGGCACACATTGGCAACGAGTTTGGCACCCAAACAAACATTCTTTTAGCAACGGACATGATTCAAAATAGCAAGGGAATTTTCCATGGCTAATTTAACAATGATTTGTTCATTTGTGGCTAATTATTTAGAAAGGAGGTTTTTAGAGAGGGACGCGATCCGTGGCTAATCCGTTGCTAAAGTAAGATTAGTAATGAATTTTAACAAATTAACAACAGAAATTGTCGTTGCTGAAATGCATTTTTTTTAGTGACTTCTAATTGATGCATTAAATGATTCTCCATCCATTTCTTTCGTTAATTTTTTATTTTAATGTAAATTTTCCTACTTTGAAGAGGTTGGAGAACCCTCTACCAAAGGTAAAGAGAAAGTTCAAGACTAAAGCTTTCTAAGCTTATTTAAGCTTGCCTTTTAAGATTAGTGCAATAATACTTTCATTTCTCTTTCAGTTTCTTTAAGTTTTCAATTTTCAGGTTTTGAATGATTTTTGAGAATTATGTGAATTGTGTTGAGGAATGAGTATTTTAATGCTTTTACATGATTTCCCATTTATTTTATGCTTAATGAAATGCTTGAATGGGGAGAAGAACAACGCCTTACCCCTTCCCCATGGTTGGCCGAACCTCCCCAAAGAGGAAGGCCTTTGATTTTGTTCTTTGCTTTTGATTTCCTTTGATGGTAAATGTGTTTTGAAATGTTATTCTTTTACAAAGGAAACATTTTCCCTTTCTTTTCCAAGGTCGGCCGAACTTATGGTGGGTGAAGGACACCTTGTACTCTTTGATTTCTATGCTTGATTTCAACTTAAATGAGCTTGTTGATAAGCAATTTAATGGTGGTTAAAACCTCTCTTTTAAATGCTAATGTTTAAGTACTTTTTCAAGTTAAAAGTGTAAAAGATGGGTTTTAAAGCTTAGTATTTTTAAATAATGGTTTTGATGTTTGGATTAAGAGTTTTTGGTTTGAAAAATGATAATTTGTGGAAAGAAATCTCTTTTCCCTTTTGGTGACCTAAGGAAGCCTAACCACCTTAAGGTGGTAAGGCATGCTTTGGTTTCTTTAAAGATTGAAAGTGTTTAAAAGCCATGTATATAAGAGTATTGTGAAAGTAAGATTTTGATTTAGAATATAAGAAAGATTTGTCGAATTTGACAAGTTGTAAGTTAAGGAAATTTTGAAATAATAAGTACTAAGTTAAGAGGTATTTTACTAAGGACTTATGTATATGAAATAAGACTATTTGTAAAGGAAATGACTCATTTTGGCTAAGTATATATGGTTAAAATGTACTAAGATGAAGTTATTCTGGTCATTGAGCATGCTCGACTTTAATGCCATTCTATTATGTGATGAGCTATGATCATATGCTAGGCTTGGGATGCCATTCTGAGTAAGCGGATGCACTTACATTCTGGTGGTGCTTTCATAGACCACATTCTGTTCAGACATTTATGTAACTAAATCTGGTTATATTTCTTCTAGAATATGTATGAGCCTTAACTAAAAATATGTTCTGTTCTATTATGAAAGAAAAGGAAATGTATTTGTAAATACGAAATTTTTCTTACATTTATCGAATCTTGAATTTATTTTTAAGGATGAATGCTTTTTATATAGTTATGATTTGGTTAACTTATGGTTAAGTTTTCATATGACTAATGTTTAAGTATTTTTAGTATAATGGAAATTTTATGATTTATTTCTAAGCATTTCTTTTATATGAAATATGTTTAATTACCTTATTTAGCACCATTGAGTCTTCCACTCAGCGCATTGATTTTCATCACGCGGAGATTGTAAGCGTTGGGTGCTACTTGAAGATCAGAGGCGTAGCATCAGAGAAGAAGCTTTATTTTTGGGAAGGACATGTAGTAAGATGTAAATTATGACATGTATAGAAATATTGTAAAATATTGAGGTTGTAAATATTGAGTTATAAATTAATGAGATTTGAGATTATTTATAATCCTTTATCTATATGAGCATTTAATGGGATTGACCATTAGCAATTATCTCCTTGAATTGATGATATTATGTTAAGGTAAAATCTAAGATGAATGATATGATTTTATAGAAGTGCTGGTGATCTGTTGTATTGATTTGGAGTTTTGGGGGTTTGGAGGAATAAATATTGGAAGTGTATTTGTTTTCTTTGTGTGGCAAATTGAATTTTTAGGGAAAACTCTCGTGAATTTTTCATAGGAATTTTCTTAAACTTTATTTTAAAAAAATATTACTTGCCTTCTTTAAAAACTTCGCCACTTCTAATATATGATTTGGATTATTAAGTAAGATGAGACGGTGTTCCGGCACCAAATGTGGCATTCGTCGTTTGATCCTCCGGGATTGAGCAGTGGGTGTTACATTTACACTCTCTTACATTTACAAGTTCAATTTCTTCTACATTGTACAACCACACCATGGTGCCGCTCGACACAATAATCTCTTCTCTCCTCTCTTCTACCTTCCTTGCGTCGCTCCATAGGTCCACACCACAGCCACAACCATAGGTTCGTTCTTGATTTTTTTTTTCATTCTCAGTTTATTTTTTTTGTTTTGCTTTGTTTTTTTGTAAACACATTTATATCTAAAACGTTTAATTCTACATATATGTGTGTCTTTGCTCCACATTTCATTCGACATATATATGTGTCTTTGCTGGCATGTGTATATATGAGTATGCATCAAAGAGACAGACACAAAGAAAGGGATCTATTTGGTTCTATTCACAAGAATGTTACTAATTGTGAGCATATGCAAGCATGTGAATCTCTTTATTTCTCATCTTTATTAACTTGTTTAAGCTTGTGGTGAGCCACTGAGCTTATTTGTATTGTGGCATACCCTTGTTTGAATATTCAAAAAAAGAAATTTAGCATTTCATTAAACTGTGATATTGCTTCTAAATTGGGTCTAGTATTTACTTCCACCGAAACCAGAAATGAATAAATAAATAAGGGAACAAAATAATAAAATAAACTTTCTGTTGACAAATAATAAATAAACCAAAAATGAATAATAACTGTGATATGGCCTATATGGCTTGGCATACAATTTATTTTTTTAATTTTGTGATTAATTGAATTAGAGAATGGAGTAGTAATATATCACTAACAATTGCGGTATGCTCATCTCACACATTGCATGTTGTTTTATATAAATTAAAGATTAAGGAAATTAAAGATCGTTAGGTGCAGCTGCTTTTTGTATAAAATGTGAAGAAAATCTAACAAGTTTAATTTGTTCTTGAATTTTTTATTATGGGGCTAAATTTTTTTTTAGTAGTTTCTGATTTTATATGGTGTTGAATTTTTTATTTTAGTAGCTTTAAAAATTTTTATTTTCAGTATTTTTTTTGTAGATGGCTAACGTTGATGAAAATTCTATGGATGTCGATAAGAAGACTATTAATCTAGAAGAAAATGATGTAATTGCAACTTTAGAAGATGATTCCACTGGAATGACAACAAAAACAAGAAGAACATGGAAGTTTACTTCAATGGTGTGGAATCATTTTGAATTGATGGAAGGGAAGAGTAAGAAAAGAACTGCAAAATGCAAGGCTTGTGGAAAGATATATGTTGCTGATAATAAGTATGGGACAAGTAATAACATCACATACTTATATGTCCTAGAAGAGATACTAGAGATGTAGGTCAAACTTTGCTATCACTTAGTGATGGATCTATTGTGAATCCCATATTTAATGCTGATGAGTTTAGGAAATTAATTACTTGTGCTGTTATTATGCATGATATGCCATTTCAGTTCATTGAGTGGGTGGGGGTTAGAAAATTATTACTTAATTTGAAACTTGATTTGCATCTCATATCAAGGAATACTTGTAGAGCTGATTGTCTAAAGATATATGATAGGAAAAAGGTCAAGATGAAGTCTTTGTTAGAATCAACAGTAGGGAGGATAGCCTTAACTGTAGATTTATTGGACTTCTTTGACTACTGGTGGATATATTTTTGTAACAGGGCACTTTATTGATAAAGATTGGCACTTGCAAGACAGAGTTCTAAACTTTTTTTATATGCCTCCTCCACATACTGGGGTAGTTTGTGTGAGAAAATTAGTAATTTCTTGTGTTCTTGGAAAATTGATACTCAAATTTTTTTCAATTACTTTGGATATTGCAACAAACAATGATGTGTGTGTCGATATATTAAAAAATCTTTTGGGGGCTAAAGGAGTATTATTGAAAGAGGGTGATTTTTTTCATTTGAGATGCTCTGCTTACATCTTGAACTTAATAGTTCAAGAAGGCTTAAAAGAGATTGATGTTTCAATTATTAAAGTTAGGGAATGCATTAAGTATGTGAAGGGATCTCTAGCTAGAAGAGTCAAATTTATGGATTGTGTAAAAATTTGTGCTCTAGAAACTAAAAAGGGGTCTTAGACAAGATGTTCCTACTAGGTGGAATGCAACATATTTGATGTTGAATAGTGTTTTATATTATCAAAATGTTTTTTTTTGTATATGGGCATCAGTGATTCGAATTTTCAGCATTGTTCGACTATTGATGAATGGGAAAAAAAAGGAAAAAATTGTAAGTTTTTAGAAGTCTTTTATGATATCACAAATCTCTTTTTTTGTACCAAATATCCCACAACAAATTTGTATTTTTCTTTACTATCTACTGCTCATTTAACTTTGAATAAGAATATGTCTAGTAGTGATGCATATATGAGATCAATTGTTGAGAGGGTGTATGTGAAATTTGAGAAGTATTGGCATGCATATTATAGAATTTTAGGTATGGTGTAGTGTTGGATCCTAGATATAAGTTGCATTTTGTTAAATGGTGTTATAAGAAAATCTTTGGTGATAAGTGGATAGAGGAGGCTTTGAAAGTTAAGAACGATTTCTTATCTTTATTATGTGAGTATAATGTTGATGGAAATTTGCACAATATGGCTTATGAGACAAGTAGTGGATCTTCTGTAACAAAAAAGAAGCAAAGACTAGAGGATCCAATAGTTGAATCTGCTATTGTTAACCATATGTTTGAGGTATTTATTATATAACTTTGCCTTTTTTTTTTATTTCTTTTCTATAATTAAAATTTATTGTATCAATCAGTAGAATTTCACATAAAAATTTGTAGGAATATGATTCTGTTGGTGTGAATGATATTGTTTGGCAAAAAAGTCAATTTGAACTTTATCTTGATGAGCCAAAGTTAGATAGAAGGGTTAAGATAAATGTGTTATCATATTGGAAAGGAAACCAATTTAGGTATCCTCAAAGTGCTACCATGGCTCGTGATGTTTTATTTATTCCTATAACTACAATTGCTTTAGAAACTACATTTAGCAATAGTGGGAGGATTTTTTTATCAATATAGGAGTGCACTTATGTAGCAGTCTAATTTTTTGGTGCTGTAAATAGTGATTTATCGGTCTGTGAATAGTACCATCGATCCGGGACTTGGTATTATTTCGGTCCAAAAAAATTACTACATGTGTCTAATATTTTAATTAATATTTTTGGAGCATGTTTGCATGATTTAGATGGGTAGAGAATATTTTTTAAATATTTTTGGAGAATCGCAGCAACTAACGAATATTATTTTTATTGTGGTATATTAAGGAATAAATGGTGAATTATTTTTGGGAAGTTAATTTAATTAATTTGTGGAGTTAAGCAATATTTAGAAAAGAATTATTTGATAAATATTTAGATCCATTGGATGACATTACCTAAGGCTGTGTCTTGGCCATTGATTTAGCATGAAAAGAGGAAGCAAAGTTTGACTTTGCTACTTAAGTAATCTACACATTCTCTTTCTTCTTCCTCCCCATTCTCCATTCCATTTCTTCTTCCCTTCTTCTTCCATTTCTTTCATTTTTCTACTACAAATCTCCATTAAACCACCTAATTAAATCATAGAAAAGTAATTAACTCTTAAGGGACAAGTAACACAAGCTAGAATTTGGAGTTCCTAAGCTTTGGATTTGAAGTTGCCATTAAAGAGGTGAGTTGTGAACTTTTCGGTTTTGTGATTTATTAGGTAGAATTCTAGGATTAGCCATGAAATTAATGCATTAAGTCATGCTCCTTTCTTTTCTAGTGTTAATTTTTTATTTTAATGTTATCTTTCTCCTACTTGAAGAGGTTGGTGAATCCTCTCACAAAGACAAGGAGAAGGCCCAAGGATAGAGTTTTTAAGCTTGTTTACACTTGAAAAAGAGGTTAGTGCAATAATATTCTCATTCCCCTTTCATTCTCTTAAGTTTTCAATTTTAGGTTTTTGAAGGAATTTTGAGAACTTTATATGTTTTGGTTAAATTGATGAATTTTGATGTTAGAAGTGTACTTAGGTGGGATTGGAAGTCATTTTTGACCCTTTTATTATTTCCATCTAGTTATAAATTCTTCATGAAAGTTGTAGCTCTATTTCTTAGATTTCCAAAACATCCTCTTATGTTCAATTCCAATACTTGTAGCTCAACTTATGATCTAAATACCAAAACTGGTTCTGTTATGGTGTCTCACTTGTAAATCTGAATTGATTGTCTCTTTTGGCCACTAAAATGGCAAGATAATATCTTGTGTTCTTGATAAAAGTTGTATTTCAACTTCTTATCTTTCTAAATCATCCTCTTGTGTCTAATTTGAATATCTATAGCTCAACTTATGATCTTTATACCAAAATTGGTTGTGTTGAATCGTGTTCGGATTGTTGGTCTAAGTTCTTGGGTTTCTTACACCCTATTAGAAAATGATATGGATAATGGTCCCTTCATGACATTTGTAGAATTTTATCTTAATTCTAATGAATTAAGTTTCACTTAATTTGAAGTCCTAGAACATTAGTTATACCCTATAAACA
This sequence comes from Jatropha podagrica, assembly GCA_947857235.1. NCBI lineage: Eukaryota > Viridiplantae > Streptophyta > Magnoliopsida > Malpighiales > Euphorbiaceae > Jatropha > Jatropha podagrica. The sequence goes on along the minus strand of CANUEP010034023.1, from coordinate 9,107 downwards.
TAGCAAAGGTCAGGTTTATGAAAATGCTGAAAATTTCTTGATTTAAGTACTTTTATACTATATGAAGTATATTTATTTTGAATGTGTCCATTTGAATTTATTTTATTAAGTATAAAAAAGGGAGAATGTGATAATTTTAGTAAGTTTTTAGTTTTATGAAATTTTGTGAGAAATATGTTAAGTTATAAGATATTTTACAAAGGATTTATGTATACGTAATAAGTGTTAATTTTAAAATGTTTTTGGATAAGAAATGGTGAATGAGAAATGAGACTATTTGTGAAAGAATGCATTTATTTTGGGCTCTACTATACATGACTGAAATGTGGTATGATGATATGTATTAGGATATGAGAGCATGCTCGAGTTATCAGCCCATTTTATTATGTGGAGCTATGATCATATGCTAGGGTTATCAGCCCTTATGAATAAGCGGACGTGCTTATTATGAGATGGGGATGGCGCTTCCACAGGCCATGATTATGTGATGGGGGTGGCACTTTCACAGGCCATGATTGAATCTGCTTAGATTCTTTCTGTTTAGTACGAGCCTTAATTAAGAATGGGATTTTATTAAATTATAAAGAATGAAGACTCATATGTATTATAATATTTTCTTTTTATTTTATGATTTTCATGGTGTTCAAATTTAATTGATAAGATTTCGAAATTTAATTTACATATATTTGTGTAATTTAAAGCATTTTCGAGACTTGCTTTTGGGTTATGTATGTTATTTTTTAATAGTGGATTATTTAGCACCACTGAGTCTTCCACTCAGCGCATTGATTTTTATCACGCGCAGGTTAGGAGCGGAGGACACCTTTTGGGACCAAAAGAGAGCACCAGAGTAGATACCTCATTTTGGATAGAATATTTCTTGTATGGTGATTTTGGCATGTATATAAATATTGTAAATGGTGAAGGTTGTACATATTAAGTTATTATTAATTAAGAGTTGTGATTAATTAAGTAATGATTTTTTTTTACATTTTGGTACAAATACCAATAATTACTCCTGAAATGAATGGTTATAACATTGATGATGGTATCTAAATGTAATGGATGAATATTTAGAAGTGCTTGCTAATGGTATAAGTGGAATTGAAGTTTCAGGGTTTGGAGAAGTTATATTGGAAGTGTGTATATTTTCCCTCGTGTGGCAAGTAAATTTTTAGGGAAAACTCTTGCGAAATTTTTGTAGGTGTTACAACTTAAACCTGATGTGGTAGAAGCCTTGTTATGTAGTACAGATTGGCTTTTTAGAGATAAAGGTATTTTATTCCTATATATCAATTTAAATGTCGAAAACTTTTTTCCTTTACTTGCTTTAATTTTACTAATTAATTTTACCTTATTTATTTCATAGATGCAAATAAATTGGAGGTGGAAGAACTCATAACAAATATTATGGAGCTTAATATGGAGCCTATGGAATCATATAGAGTTGTTGATATTTGTCCTCTCATTCTACAATTTAATTATATATATTTTTTTAGAACAATTTGAATGATGGATTATTGTTTAATATGGACTTTATGTATTAGTTTTTCTTTGAACTTTTATAAACAATTTGAATGTATTATTGTTGTATTAGTTTTTTATGAACTTTTATGAACAATTTTAATGTATTATTATTGTATTAGTTTTTTTCTAAAAGTTAGAAATATTATAAACAGGTTAAGTGGGTTGTAGACAGGTCAACACGACCCACTTAACCTACCTATGATAATAAGCAGTTTAAAAGGGTTATATACGGGTCAGCATGGCCCACATAACCTGTTTATGATATTAGGCAGGTTGCACGTGTCATGTTCGTGTCACCTACCTATATTTTGTGTCATGTTCATGTTGAAAAATTTGACACGATTATTAAATGGGCTGTGTTCGTGTTGACTCTAATCGTGTCTCATGTTAGACGAATTCATGTCGAATCCAACATGCGAACCCAGTTTGACACCCCTAACTAGATGGGGTTTAGTTACCATTGGATGTTGTTTGGCTTACCACTGGTTGGTGTATAGGTTACCACTAGATGGTGTTTGGTTACCACTACCACTGGTTGGTGTATTGTTGTGTTCTGCCATGCGTCTGTGTCTCATAGTGCGGGCTTGCATTTCACAGGTATACGGGTCATACAGGTAATAAAAAAGATTATCGTTCCACAGAGATTGGGGAATAGGCTATTAATTTGTTCTGCTTGACAATTATTAGGAAGACCAAATCATAAAGGGAGTTGGATTAAACTAAAATGCAATTAAATTAAAGTTAAAATAAGCAAGTGGAAATAATCAAAAGATAGATTCAACAAATATTATACACTTGGTCTAGTTATGGGGTCTCTATTAATTCTTGGGTGCAAACTCTAAATAATTAATTTATAATACCCAAAATCCTCTTTCAAGCTCAATTGGACCGCTATAACCATATGACATCTGCTTTCATAGCCTAATATGGTTTAAAACGTTACTTCAATTTCTGAAGGAGAACTAACCTAAAGTATCCAAAATCCTCTTTCGAGCTCAGAAGGACTATTAAAATTATGCATATCTACCATTTACTGTAGCCTAGCATAATTTTAACTCATTAAGCTGGTGTTAATTCTTTATCCTTAGAGAACCTAGCTTATTTCTAGCTCTAGAAAAAAATTCTAGGTTTAATAATGTAAGATCTGATCTAATTTGTCAACCTATCAGTTTGTTCAAATAGATCTAATATCGTGCAAATATGGGATCCTGACATATCCACATGTATTAAGTTCAACATATTAAATCAGGAATTAAACATACAACATAAATTATATTATTCAAAGTTGCACTTTAAATTAGTAGATAAATCCCATAACTAGATTTGAATTTTTAGCCTAGCATTATTACAAATAAATCAGCACAAATAAAATTCACAAAGGAAATAAAAGCCATAGATTACAAACTCGAGGTTTTTGATTGGTTGCCCAAGTTCCCACGTCCAAGCATTTGCTAATGGCTCTTTTCCTTTCTTTGTATTTGAAAATAATGCTAACTAACCTATTGACTCTCTCTCTCTCTCTCTCTCTATTATTTCTTCGCTGAAATTGTTAATGGCCACTTATCCGTCTCTCTTCTTTCTTGCGGCAACAAGTGCCAAAGAGGAGCTCAAAATGTCCAACCCATTTGCTTTCTTTCATTCTTCTTTTTATAAACTTTTCTTGCTTGATTCTTATTGGTCCACATCAGCCGTGCCACTTTCTCAACTTGCATCTGCAAAAGGTTGTCTCCATCGCCCATGTGAAGAAAAGAAATAGTAAAATAATCAAATGAATTTGAACCAGGTTTATTGCTCCTTTAAAATGTTGCAGTTTTGTTTCAAATGGCCAAACAGGAGATCATTTTGATGCTCCCTTTACTTGGTCCAGGTTTCTCCACGTAGTTGCTTTCTTTTCTTTGGCTGATAGGTGGAAATGTTGATTGGCTCCCATCAGTCCACGTCTCCGATGTCAATTTGCATAATTTGACCTATCAAGCTGCTCTCCACCATGTAAAAGGTAATATAAAGTACTTAAGGAGGCAGCTCATAAGGCCAAATTCAATGCTTCTGTTAAAACCGTAACATTTCAATCCAAATGATCTGGCGAGAGGTTGTTTTGTAGCTCACTTCATTCTTTGTTCTCAGCTGTCCACGTTGATCAACTTTTCACTATTCTTTTTGAATTTATGAACGTTGGACAGGGGCCTTTCAGTCTTTTTAGGGACATGGCTTGGGCTTGAATATTTACAAGGCTTTAATAGCCTTGTTTGTCTTTATTTGATGCCAAATGGGTTATATGTTGTCCATTTTTGCTCAAAATAGCAAATATTAATATAGTCAATATGATTATTCAATAAAGAGAGAAAATCATATAAAATGGATTTTTATTCCTATTTTAATATTCAAAATGAAGCTAAATTTAATTAAAACAAATGGTAAAACATATGCATATTTTGTTGTTATCAAAATCTCCCACACTTGAACTGTTGCTTGTCCTCAAGCAAATGCAAAATGTCCTTCGTGCAATGAATGAAAAATCTCAGCTCAATTTACACTCACATATGAAATTCAAGGTAAATTTCAAGTGAGAGATTTAATCAATCCTAAAGCTCTATCATACTCAAAGTAGCATTTGACACACTCAACTAAGATCATGTTCCTTTTAATAAGTTCTCGCACATTTACTTCAATCATGTGGAAATAGATGTACTTTAGGAAGATACAAACATGCCTTTAGAGAAAAATGTGTGCTAGATGTATAGACAGTTAGATTTATGATTGAATTTCCAAATTTCATAGGCAAATTTCAAAACACTTTCTCCACTAATGAAGGAAACACAACTTTAAGGAATCAACAGGTCTCTATTGTGTTGTAACGGGGTAAAGGGGATTAATATAGGTTAATATTGAAGAAAAGTTTTAAAAAAAGGCTCAAAGTGAGAAATTATTCTTTTGATTTTCAAAGTTTGAAAACTAAGGAAAAATTTGACTGTTGAATTCCAGAGAGCTTCGTATTTTGTACCAATAAGTTCTTTTCCTTTGCTTCTTGTCTTTCTTTCTCCTTTTTCTTTCTCCCTTTATTTTTGCATTTTTTTCCCTTTTTATACAAGGAGATCTTTTAGAGAAAGGGAAATATAGAGAACTTTTGTACACTTGTCCCTTCTTAATGGTGTCCCATTTACTAATTGAGATTTTTAGACTTCTTATTGCAATTTTTTAGCAAATGGTTCTTTATGGTCTCACTTCTTCTTTTATTTGAACTTTTGCACTTGAATAGACCATCTAATGTAATGTCTTTAGAGAAGGAAAATGCTCTCATATAGTGCAATCTATTCTCCTTAAGTTCGCTACTTAAAAATCAATGAAATAATTTTCTCAAGGGTGATAGTCAAAAAGGCTTTTTAGGTTTTGGTTCTTGATATGTGTTGTTCTAAAAGAAAATGGATAAAAGCTCAAAAGGGCTCATAAGGGTTAAACTTTGGAGGGTAGGATGGAAGGTTAATGTGATTAAACTCAAAGAAATGCCTGAATCATGTCCCTATAAGTGTGAAAACCTTTAAATTTCGCTTTGAAGGTCTTGGAAAATTTTGTTCTAGGATTTGTCTCTAACATCTTGTACACATTTTTACTTAGGCAAATTGTATTCTACCCATGTGTCATCTTGTTTCCACAATTATGAAGGCAAATAGCAAGTTCTAGTCTTTAAAGTACAATCCCAAAGTGAGTGGTTTTACACTTAATGAGGAATTAAGGCTTAGGGATCTAACCAATTCTCATTCTTAAAAGAAACCAGGAATTCAATATCTAAAAGTAAATTTGAGCTCTTTTGAAAACAAGTTTATGCACATTTTCAAAATTTTCTGCTCCTCAAAATGTAACATTAAGTCAATAGAAAGAAAAATGCATGAAAGTAACAGCAAAGGTATGATGCCAAAATGACCTGTGAGAAGCACTTTGGGAGATCGTTTCAAATGAGAACGATAAGGATAGTGTAGTTTAAGCATACCTCCCACACTTAGATTCAACATTGTCCTCAATGTGGACATCAATCCTGCTCTATGCTCAAGTTTGAATAAAACTCAAAAAGATAGCAAGGTGAGCATCATTCAATCCATAAACAACAAAAATATTCATGCATGTGTATAAAATAAAATCAAAAGCAAATGAAATAAGAACAAGGATTAGGGTTTAGAGAAGGGGTGGTAGAAATGGGTAAATTTTATGGGTTCTAGTGTTGGGCATGTCACTTGAAAAGAGAAAGAGGGTTTGGGTTAGAGGAATTGGTGTGTTTTAATGAAAAAGAAATGGGCTGGATAGGCCCATGACTGAAAATTAAAGAGTGGAATCAGTGTCCACATTTTAAATGGAGAGACTCGCGCTAGTTTGTAATGATCGTTGAGAAGGTTATTTTGTTGATCGTTTCAAACTGATGATCCAAAACAGGTCCAGTTTGAGAAAAAGAAATTATGAAGCACTTTCACCATTTTATTTATGCATTTTCACAAAGACAAATGAGAAAATAAATCACAGAATATTATAAGAAAACAAACACACTCATATTATTTCTTGATATCCACATCAACCTAGGAAATATATACACAAAATGATTTTTTTTTAGCAAAATATGGTCTAGCAAATATGTACATAGACCATGTCTTAGGTTTCATCTAAGCATAAGGTAACTAAAAAGTGTGAAGGGTAGAGAGATTAGTCAAGGAAGTGTAGGGACTCTAGGGCTCAACCCTTGGGAATCTATGAGTTGGTGCATGAGGACCAATACGCGGTCAACCTTAGCTTCGACACTTTCCAAATGGATGATAGTGGCATTATCGGAACCGGTCAAAGGGTGAACACCTTCACGGATAATAGGAATTGTCCGTTCTATTTCCATTGGGAGGTCCTCTTCAAGGTCCTCTTCCTCTAAATGTTCTGGTGGTTGATTGAATGTGCAATGCATGACCATCTGATCTTCTGATTTTTCTTCTTCAGTAGCTTCATCGCTCTCTTCTTCATTCTCTCATGTTTCAACAATCATATCACTCATTTCCTCACCTACACATGCTATGGGATCTCCTTCTAAGTCAGCATTCCTAGCTAAAAAGTAAAAATATCCCTCATGTTTATTGACTAATTTCAAGTTAACAAGTAAGCTCATGGTGAATTTCTCTTTCTCAATATTTCCAAGAGGGAGTTCTACAGATCCATCATCAAACACATTGAAACCCATGGCTATTCGAGTAACAATATGTCACGATCCAAAATCGTGGGTCGAACCGGCACTAGGACCTAGGTAAGCTTAAGGCCCCCGAGGCTCGTAGTAAGCCTAAACTATAAAAATCCATTTATATTATTATTTGACTAAGGAACTAGTAAGCCCATATTATGACATTATTCATAAATAAATCAGAGTTAACATTTCTAATCCAGCCTTAGTATTAAATACTGTTCATAGCTTGGGCCCAGATCCATTTAATAAAAATATATTCTCATGTAAATATTTGTTTGTCATAATATGATCAAACTATTCCTATCATGTAGTCTCCAAATATTCAAGAAGAACACTCCACAATTTATTTATAACCACATGATAATTTCTTTTACATAACCAAATATTAATTAAACATCCTAACTGCGGAGTTAAATAAAATGTGCGAAAAATCACAAATATTAATAGATAATTCATACTAATATGTTCGAATCTCTGCGGAGAAGGAAGCAGAGTCTTATAAACAAACGATACTTTTATTTCCTGAAAAATGTTTATGGAAGGGGGTGAGTTTCACTAAACTCAGTGAATAATAATAAATAATGCAAACCAACACATTTAGGTAGTATGTTTTCACAATATATAAAATGGGCATACTTCACAAGCACGTGCCATACATCAGCATCTTTAAACAAATCACATTCAAATATTCACAACATGTGAAAATTAGTTAGTGAAGTCACAAATCCACCTATTGGCCCCCGGCCAATTTCCATTATAATATATATATATATATATATATATATATATATATATATATATATATATATATATATATATAACGGGGAGCTGATCCCCCATATTTGGCCCACTGACCCATAGTGACACACGTCGTCCCACTTTCCACCCAAATACAAAAGCACATTATTTCACATCGCAATTATTCACAAATATATTTAATACAATAAATGCAACATATGAATGTAATCAAGGGCAAAAATTTTATAAATTTATAAAACCGAAACATTTTATATCAAAGATTGAGATTATAGAACTGAAATATTATATTTGGAAAATGAAGGATATCAATATAGCAATAGGAAATGATTCACGATAATAAAAAGAGTATATGGTATGCGTATGAAATGCATGTATGCAGGATGGTGTGCACCATTTATTATTACTCATAATGACCAAAGAATAAATTCAGGTCTGTCCTGAGTTCTGATTTGGAGGAGCAATAGAGGAACTCGATCGATCTAAGAAACACGTATAATAAGAAAAATACAATCAGATAATGACTCCATTAATTAAGAGTTTAATTAATTAATTTAATAAACATATCTGTTTATTTTATTTTTCTGACTAAATTTCTAATATTATTTTCAAAAAAATATAACTGTCTACGTATTTTAATATAATCTAGCTTTCTAAGATACTCATCTTGTACACTAAACAATTATTCAAATAATAATTATAAGAAACTCTATAACTATAATAAACTTTTAATTCAAAAATCCTCAATTATATATTTCTATTAATCCATTATATAACCTTACTATTTATCAGTAATTAATTTATTCACTTATTTTGTATTTAGTCTAGATATTAATTCCATTTATTTCACCACAAAATATATTTATACTCCAAATTATAATTTAACACCAACAATAATAATTCATTAGCAATTTTACCAAATATTTATTTTCAATCTGAATTCACTTAAACTCAGTAATCATATAAATACATTTATTTCACCAAAATTTCATTTAATGACCGAAATAATCGTATCAACCTAATTTAATTCATAATTGATCAAATTCTCAAAATACCATTAGTAATATAATATTTCAACTTAATATATAAAAATCCATTTTTCCATATTAACTCCTTTAATCTCGCAGATAATTAGTTCTACTCTTTAATATGCTCCATTTATTAAAAATCTTTCAAATGTACCCATTGAACCTTAATAAAGTAATTTTCAAAATTTTGAAATCTTAACACTAACTAATTTAATTTACTAACTCTCAAAATTAATTAAAATTCTTTAATGAATTTATTTGCCAATAATTTACCCAAAAATTCTAACAATATACCTTCTCAATATAACAAAATCAACCAAATAATAATTTAACATCCTATAATAAATCAACTATCACAAATGCTTAATTTAACTAATTAATTACTAAAATCGTTCCTAAAAATAATAAAATCTATCAAATAATATAAAATCAACAAATAGTCCATCAACCACCTAATTAATAAAACTAATCAATCAAAATACCAAAATTAATAATTAATATCCTAAAATCAATTTAACCTCCTTAATTAACATAATTCCAATTAAAATTAATAAATCTCAACCTATAACTAAATAATCAATTAACTACCA
>CANUEP010034015.1:0-63713 GCA_947857235.1 Jatropha podagrica | reverse complement strand
AACCACCTAATTAAATCAAAGAAAAATAATTAATCTCTAAGAACTAAGTAATTAAAGTTGAAATTGGGGATTAAAAGCTTGGAGAATTCAAGTTGCCATTGAAAGAGGTAAGTTGTGAAATTTGAATTTTATGATTTAATGGGTAGAATTCTAGGATTAGCCATGGAATTCATGCATTAAGCCATGCACTTTTCTTTTCTAGTGTCAATTTTGATGTTAACGTGAATATTTTCCTATTTTGAAGAGATTGGGGAACCTTCAAACAAAGGGAAAGGGAAGGCTTAGAGTGAAGTCTTCTAAGCTTTTTAAAGCTTAATTTGAAGGTCAGTGCACTAATACCTTCTCTCCCTTTTCAATTTCTCAAGCTTTCCATTTCTAGGTTTTTGATGAATTTTGATGTTAGAGGTGTACTTAGGTGGGACTGTAAGTCATTTTTGACCCCTTTATGATTTGTATCCGTTTTGGACTTCTTCATGAAAGTTGTAGCTCTATTTCTTAGCTTTTGAAAACATCCTCTTATGTTCAATTCCAATACTTGTAGCTCAACTTTTGATTTAAATACCAAAATTGATTTTGTTATGATGTCTCACTTGTATATATGAATTGATTGTCCATTTTGGCCACCAAAATGGCAAGATAATATCTTATGTTCTTCATAATAGTTCTATGTCTACGTCTTAGCTTTCCAAATCATCCTCTTGTGTTCAATTTTAATACCTATAGCTCAACTTATGATTTTTATACCACAACTGGTTGTGCTTAATCGTGTTGTATTGTTGGTCTGTGTTCTTGGGTTTCTTTCACCCTCTTAGAAAATGATCTAGACTATGGTCCCTTCATGACATTTGTGGAATTTTGTCTTTTCTTTCTAAGGAATTAAGTTTCACTCAATTTGAAGTCCTAGAACTTCAGTTATACCCTGAGAACACAGTAAAGTTCAGATTTATGAAAATGCTAAAAATTTCTTAATTTAAGTACTTTTATACTATATTAAGTATATCTATTTTGAATATGTCCATTTGAATTTATTTTATTAAGTATCAAAAAAGAGAATGTGGTAATTTCTTAAGTTATAAGTAGAAATATTTTGAAATAAAAGGTGTTAATTATGAAATGATTTTGAATAAGAAATGGTGGGTGAGAAATGAGATTTATTTGTGAAAGAATGGAATTATTTTGGCTCTACTATGCTTGATTGATATGTGGTATGATGAGATGTATTGTGATATGTGAGCATGCTTGGGTTATCAGCCCATTATATTTGGTAGAGCTATGATCATATGCTAGGGTTATCAGCCCTTATAAATAAGCGGACGCGCTTATTATTGTGGTAGTGCTTGCACATTTGCACAGGCCATGCGTGGTGCTTCCATAGGCCACAGGTGTGATATTGGTGGTTGGTGCTTTCATAGACCACAATTGTGTGATTGGCGGGTGGTGCTTCCATAGGCCACGATCGAATTTGCTTACATTCTTTCGGTATTAGTACAAGCCTTAATAAAATAAAAATAAAATTTTATCTCATTATAAGAAATCGAAAACATAATAATATTTATGATATTTTTTAAATTATACTGATTTTAGTAAAAATTTACGAGATGTGGATTTCTTTATCTTTTTCCAAAATATTTGGATTTAATTACCACATTTTTTGTGCTTGATATATTTTATGATTTGAGTATTTTGTTTTCAAAAGCGTTGTGATTTATTGCTTGGCTATTTTTAATTATAAATATTTAGCACCACTAAGTCTTCCACTCAGCGCGTTGATTTTTATCATGCGCAAGTTATGAACGGTGGAGGCTTATTGAAGTCTAGAGGTGAAGCATCAGAGAGTACTCTTAATTTTTGGTAGGATATGTACATGAATGTGGATTATGGCATGTATAAACTTAATATAACTCATTTTGGAAGTTGTAAATATTGAGATTATATTTAATGAAATCGGTGGCCGATTAAATATTAATTCTCAATTTTATGTGTGGTGAATGATTAATGATGTATATATTCTTGAAATGAATGGATTATAATATTGATGAGAGAACCTAAGTAAAATGGATACATATTTAGAAGTGCTTGTGCCATTTTGTATTGAATTAGAGTTTTGGGATACGGAGGAATTATATTGAAAGTGTGCATATTTTCTTTGTGCGGCAAGTTTCTTTTTTTTAAGGGAAGTTCTTGCGAAATTTTATTTTATTCTTAAATTTTATTTTCCATAAGATTTCCCCCAAAAACTATATTTAATATTTTAATTACTTGCCTCACTAAGGAAACATAACTACTTCTAATAGGTGATTTGGAGATAATTAGCAGAATAGGTCGATGTTTCGGCACCAAACGTGGCATCTGCCATTTGGTTCTCCTGGATTAGGCGATGGGTGTTTCACCAAAGCTTAGAAACTCCAAATTCAAGCTTCTACTACTTAATTCTCAAGGTTTAATCAAAATCCTATGATTTAATTAGGTGGTTTAGTGGTATTTGGAGGTAGGAAAACGAAAGAAAAATGGAGGAAGAAGGAAGAAGAAGTTGGGGTGGAGGAAGAAGAAGGGAGGAGAGAGAAAGTGTTGGTGATTTAAGTAGCAAAGTCAAACTTTACTTCTCATTTTATGCTAAATCAATGGTGAAGATCAAGTCTTAGATAATCTCATCCAATGACTCTAAATATTCCTGAAATAATTTGTTTCTAAATATTATTTAACTCCACAAATTAATTAAATTAACATTTCAAAAATAATTCACCATTTATTCTTTAATATACCACAGCAAAAAATAATATTCACTAGTTGCCGCAATTCTCCAAAAATATTCTTGAAATATTCTCTACCCATCTAAATCATGCAAATATGCTCCAAAAATATTAATTAACATACTAGACACATGTAGTAATTTTTCCGGGTTGAAATAATACGATGTCCTGGACCGATGGTACTATTTACAGACCGATAAATCACTATTACCAACATTGAAAAATAGTCTGTTACATCAAACTCGTTTTTGTCTTTAATTTTCAAATCAAAATCTTGTAGCAACAAAATTAATCTTATCAACCTCGATTTAGCCTCTTTCTTTTTCAATAAATACCGTAAAGCTGCATGATTAGAAAACACGATAACCTTAGTGCCAAGTAAATAAGAATAGAATTTTTCTAAAGTAAATAAAATAGCTAATAGTTTTTTTTCTATTGTAGAGTAGTTGCATTTAGCACTATCAAGTGTCTTAGAAGCATAGTCGATGACATGAGGTTCTTTTCCAATTATTTGACCAAGGACAGCCCCTATGGCATAATTGCTAGCATTGCACATTATTTTAAATGGACAATTTCAATTTGGAGCTTGAATAATAGGGGCTGAAATTAGCTTTTCTTTGAGTATGTTAAATGCTTTCTTAGAAGCTTAATCAAATTTAAAAGTTATATCCTTTTGCAAGAGTCGACATAAGGGTTGAGTGATCTTTGAGAAATCCTTGATAAATCACCAAAGGAAACTTGCATGAACAAGAAAAGAATGAACTTTCTGCATACTTACGGGGTAAGGTAAAAACTTTATGACATCTATCTTTGCCTTATTTACCTCAATATTCTTTGCAGACACAATATCTCCCAAAATAAGCCCGGGTGAACCACAAAATGATATTTTAAATAATTAAGAACTAGACTACACTTTGTGGATTCACCAAAAGAATTACCATAGAATGTAAAATTATACATAAAAACTTCAATGATATTCTCTACATAATCTGAAAAGATTCTTACTATACACCTTTGGGATATCGTTGGGGCATTGCAAAGCTCAAAGAGCATCAGCCGATAAGTGAAAGTTCCAAATGGATAGGTGAATGTTGTCTTCTCTTAGTTCTCGAGTGCAACCGGAAACTGATCGAAACTTGAATATCCATCAAGATAATAATAATGAGTTCTACCAGTTAATCTTTCAAGCATATGGTCAATGAATGGAAGTCGGAAGTGGTCCTTTCTAGTTGATGCATTTAATTTTCTATAATCAATGCAAACCCTCCATTCATTTTGAACTCAAGTAGGCACCAACTCACCATCACTGTTCTTTACTAGGATGATCCCATTTTCTTAGGTCCTACCTGAACTGGACTCACCCACTTGCTCTCCGAAATCGAATAAATAACACCAGCATAAAAAAACTTTACTATTTCTTCCTTGAACACCTCCATCATAGGTGGATTAAGATGCCTCTATGCTTCTCTTCTTAGCTTGTTTTCTTCATCTAGTAAGATATTGTGCATACATGTGGATGGGTTTATCCCTTTTATATCTACAATGGTCCATCCAATTGCACTTTTATATTTTTTAAGAACTCAAATTAACCTCTCTTCTTCCTCCTTAATGAGTATATTAGAAATTATTACTAGGAGGATGTCTCCTTCGCCCAAAAATACATATTTTATATGTTGGGGGCAGTAGCTTTGACTCCAATTTTGGTGCCTGCAAAAATAGAGGTGAGAAGAGTAGGGTGAGATTTTGGTAAGTTAGAAAGAAGGCCATTACTCACCTTAGGTCCTTGTATCTCTAATGCAAATACTGCATCTCGCAACTCATCTTCAATCACAAACTTCTTTACAAGTTTACTCTGTCCGAGTATAAACCATTACAAAGTACAACTTTAAGCTTGTCATCATCCCTTAAATCAAATGTTTTTTCAATAAATGATTTAATAACATTTACGCTGAAAACAAAAGAAACGACATTGGGACATTTCATGGCATCATAAACATTAAATTTAATGACCTCACCATCAAATTCCATGGTCAATGTTCCATCATACACATTTATATTTGTTCTAGTGGTGCTAAGGAAAGGCCTTCCAAGCAAAATATCATATGAAGTGGGGGATTTATCATCTTCCATATCCAAAACATAAAAATTAGCTGGAAAAATTAGACCATTAACTTGTAATAAAATATATTTTAGCACTCCCTTAGAGCCTACCATTGATATATTTGCAAGCATAATAATTACCTCGGTTTCTTTTAAAGGACTACCTTTAATGAATAATCATTTACTAATAAATAATCCTTAATATGCGTCTAAGATTCAATTTATCAAAAGCATTAGTAATGAAAAAGACCTGATTCTAACCAATAAACCACAAGTGTAATTTATTCAAATTAGATTATTTAGTTCCTGAATATAACTTAAAAATATGGTCTGTTGTTAAGTTATATCAATTGCTACACATGTTAATGTCATGACCTGTTTCTATGGCCGGACCGACTTAAGGCCACCAAGACCAGTAGTAAGCCTAAACACTGCTTACAATTGAATAAGTCCAACAAAATATTTAACAGGTTGCCCATTATAATTTTAATGATCCTAACTATCATAAGACCATATTCCATGCACATAAATCAATTTTTTTTCAAATAATATTTATATACACTTGTTATGGCTATTACATTCATAAAATGTCTATCATAACTATGGATTTTCTATTATTGTACAAATATATTAAAGGATCTGAAATAGACATGATTCTATCTTACACATTTAGGCATGTCTTTATCCAACGCTGAAAAGAAGGAAGACTAATGTTTTAAGTGATTTACAATTGGTGAATATAAAACTCAGTGAATAATAATATATAATATTAAACCCATGCATTCAGGAGAATGGTATTTAAACTATTCTAGTTGAACAATTTCCATTCACACAATGTCAATCATAACATCCACCAACAACTGCAAACATATGCACATCAAGTAGTTGTTAGTAAGTGAAATTACATTAACAAGACTATGCTCACCCCCAAGCATGCTTTAATATCCACGATATAATCCGATGGTCCTCTGAATCATGTACCCGGGGAGCTTACCACCATTCAGGCAAAACAGATTCAAATATAACATTTTTCGTCAAACATTTTCCCATGGTAAGCATTTTAATCTAAAGTACATAAGGGGGGCGCCACTCCCACCGCTTACAGCCAACTGTCAACATTCTCACCATGTCCATGCTCTTAACCTAGGTGATTCACTTCGTCCCAAATTTCACATAACAACCACATATCATTATACACAAAAAAATTATTTATGATATTTATCAATGCACATCCATTCATCCATATACTATGCATACAAGAATTTAAAATAATAGACACAAGGTTTAAATAATTTATGTAATCATAAATTTAGTAAAGCACATATATTATTACTCACTTGGAAGCAAGAATCTATTTCCTCTCGATCATTTAGAATTTCAAAACAATTTCTAGACAATCCTCAACCTATAATCAAATTTGAACACATTGCACTTTCAGTTTTCTTATCTCAAGTTCCTTATTTTTATTTAGATTCTTCACTATTTTTTTTTTCTATTCTATATTTATACTCTATTTTCATTAAACGCTATTATTTATATTTTTAAAGCGAATCAGTTAATTAGATATCTTATAAGTTTATTCATTGCTTTAAAATCAATATTTTCTTAAGCACATAATTAAATTTATTTATCCACTTTAATAATTAAAGAAATCATCAAATTTGCTTAAATCTATTTATTAAAATCATTACTCAGCTTATTTATTAAAATCATTTAATTAAAATTAATTTTCTGTTAGAAATCATATTTTACTTTTCAAACTAATTTAATAATTATCATTATGATTTCACTTAAAATAAGTTTTTATATCATTTTCTAAATTCAATGTATACATTTTCATATACTTAATTATTTTACTGAATAAATATAATATGGATTTGCAATGACAATCTTTAAATTACTTTACTATGTTTGTTATCAAAATACCACTTAAAATTTCATTTCCAAATGCTTTGCCAAAATCAAATCAATATAACATAAATAAATTTGTGATTAATTAGCTAATTTGTTTCTTTATTAATTTATTTCTTCATTTAATATCACAATTTATTATTTAATATAATAAATTTTACTTCTAAAATAAAGCTTTCTTTTTTTATCAAAAATTCGGCAACATCTCATTTATAAATTAGACTGCTTGAATTTTTACACATTACAATATACAACCCATCCATTGGGCAAACTCACAACCAATTCGCATCTACCATTCTCAATATTTTCACAGATTATCAATATTGACATTTATTCTATTTTGCTTAATTCATCAATAGCTTAGCTGTCTTAATTTCAAATTTATATAATTATAAATTATATTCACTTTTAAATAATTTTCATAATTTGTTAATTTCTATGAATTATCATGGATTTGATTGTGCCACTAATCTTATACAACTTCTATTTAATCATCTAATTGGACTAATTTAATTAAACAACCAACATTTCTAAATTTCTAAATTTACATTGAAATTAAACCATTGAATTGTAAATATACCGATTGTAAATTGGGTTTCAATTTTGGGTATAGTGTGAGAAGCCGGTATTTTTGCCTTCCAAAGGTCTCGCCGGATTGCCGCTGGCGCTGTCATTTGCGCTAGTTGAAAATTGCCAATACCTAAAATCATTTGATCTTTACACCAAATTGCTCAAAATTCACAATAGGCTTCATTTTCGGCGTTAGTTTAGCGAGATCGATCCTTATATTAGCTAGAACAAGTTCAACTCATTACTGTGCTGACTAGAACCAATTGGAGAGGAAGAGGAAGAGAGAGAGAGAGCTCACCATCGACGAAGAAGGAGCTTGAGCCGTCTAGTTAGGCTGAGGTCGCTTGAGATGAGTACAACTGCGGCTGCATTGATTGCCAAAAAAAGATCGCAGCTTGCCGATGCTGCGCTCATCAAATGAGATAGAGAGAGATGCCGACTAGAGGTGGCGCGATGACAAGTGGAAGACTGCACTAGTTTGTTCAAATGGCGTAAAAAACGAGAGGAAGAAAGAGGCGAAGGGACAAAAGTAGCTACCTACTTCTGGATCAGGAAGGAGAAGAAGGAAGAAGAAAAGAAAGGGAGAAAGAAAAAGACAAGGAAAAACAAATCTAGAGATGACAATTCTAGTTCGATTTAAATCGATTTGATCCAAATCGACAATCTAATTTTTATTTAATTTGTAGGTTTATCAATTGGGTTTAATGATTTAAATTTGATTTTTGGGTTTGATTCTTTACACAGAAAATAATTTTTCATTAAATTTCATTATTAAAATTTTCGATTAAATTTTTAGATGAAAATTCTTTAAAAATAAAATTAGGGGTTCTTTCAGTCTCTCCCACTTAAGATAATTCGTTCTCAAATTGAAATTTACTAATAAAAAGAATATTGGAATGTTTACTCACTGATTTCAAGAACACAATTTGTTCATCAGACTTTTAAAAAATAGTACAATGATCAGAAATGTCAATTAAGTCCAATTACAAGTAAATATGAAGTAACGAAGCAAAAATATTTTGTAGTATAGATTGTGTATGTCAAATTTTTAGAAAGCTTAACTTGAGACTAAGCTAATGATATCAAGTTCTTCTTGAAAATTTAATCATAAGCAAGGGTGCTTATGTTCTGTTAAAACAAAATTCCTAGTCATAATAAAAATAACTAATCCCTACATATATATAAATTCTAAAATACTTTTCAAATATTAATACATACGTTGATGCATATCATTTCTATTCCTACCAATTCATAGAATTCACAACTCTATTTAACCCAATCACCAAGTAGTTATATTCGTTCCTTATATTCAAATCATTATAATTATATTCCTCAAATTTTCCTTATAACTGATTCATTTCTTATACATACATGTCAATTTATCCATCATATGCTCAAACTAACTAAATCTTTCAATTCCCTCCTTAAATCCTTTATGTTGAATATCTATAAATACCTCTTTTGAATATTAGAACTAACTGTTCTATTTTTAACAATAATTACCTATACACTCTGCACCATTTGACTTAGAAATTATTCTCAAATAAATATAATATAATTCAACTCAAAACAAGTTCTTACAAACTCATAAAATTCATATATTCTTATGAACTTCGGCCATATTCTAATATGTAAAATTTTATTTCTATTAATTCATAGGATTCAAACTTGCACTTAACTAGGGAAGTTGAACTTCCCTGTCCATACCTAAAGAACTTACTTTCCTTGTGTGAGGGAAGTTAGATAATCTATTTCCCAAGAAATAAAATTGATAATGCAAAGCAAATACAAATACTTTATATATTTTTCAGGATTTTGGACTTCCCTAGTCTACCATCACCTAACTCAAATAGCACTTGAACTATTTTTTTCAACCATCAAATGGTGTTTCCTGCCTCCAAATTTGAGGCACAAATCCCAAAACACTTACCTATATAATTATTATTAGATCCCAAACCCTAGCTACAAATTTAAAGTAACTAGAATGCCCCTCCTTTGGGGCTTAGTTAAAATTTCCATAAAGCCTCTTTCTTTCATTTGCTTTTTTTAACCAATATAAAACCCACTCCACATTAATTTTTTACCCTCATCGTATAAAATGATTGAAATACCCTTCATATTAAATTATTAATAATTAAATGCCTTCAAAACTATCAAGGGTAACTTAGAGGCAATATATTATTATATTATACTTAAAATGCTCTCTACAAATTTTAAATCATTAATAGTGGAGTGCTATTTTGAGCAAAAGTGATTTTCGACATGCCACGTATGCTAAATAGAAAGTCCTGATTAATAAATTTTTTTTCTGTTCAACCAAAATAATAAAATTGACAAGTACAAATCCTAATGGTTTAATTAACTCCGTAAAAGGAAAGATAGGACATTATTTTGTTTTAGAACAAACAGAGAAACCTCCTCTGTCCAAAGAAGCTCCTCAATATGAGGAGAGAAGGCTTTATTAGCTAGAGCATGAGATATTTTTTAGAGATAAGGGATAATTATATCTTTCTATTTTAGTATTTGAACGGAAAATGAGTTTCTCACTAAAATTTCTCTGAATTTGGAGGCATAGCCACCTCACATCCATTAATATATACAGTGATCATACAAATAGCAACCATTCTTTGTCGTACATCATTTTTAGTAAAATAAGCATTACTTCAAGGAAATATATTATTAATTACACTTGCACACTTAGCAATATTACCATACTAATAATACTAACAAGGAATATAAAATAGGAGTGCATAACTGAAAAGTTAAAGTTGAATCAAGTAGTTACTCTACCACATCGACACCAAAATGCAGTTCCCCCGCTCCGGCCTCGAGCAACTGCTATTTCTTCATCAATGTAAAACCAGATAAAGAAAGGATCCTTCGTGTTGGGTTCTCTATCTTCTTTCTTGCCAAGACTTATCTCCAAGGGGTTCAAAGGTCCAATTTTGATTCGAATGCGCTCGAAAATAAAGGCTTGTATCCTCTTCTTCCACGTAAATCTGCCTTCAAATGTTAAGCATCCAATTGGCCCAAGATATACTCCATTTTCAATTCTTTTTCCCTGGAAATTGCACACTGAACTCATCATAACTATCTAAAGCTGAATTATTAAAAAAGAAAGAACTTAAGAAACAAAAGTCATCTTTCTGTCTCTAACTATAGTTCATATAAACAGTTGAAATTTTTGAAAAATTGAAACAAAATGAATATAATTGAATTGTGTATATAGATAAGTGTTTAAGAAAGGGAGACTTAGAGGAAATATGAAAACATGATAACCAAAGTGTACAAAGCATGGGAGAAGAAATCTCATATCGGATAATCATTTTCCAATATTCTCAGAAGGGAATTGAGCAAATTTTGACAGAATTTTCATTTAAAAAATATAATCAATATGCTTTTATAGTAATAAAAAAGTCATTCTTCAATTTTAATGTAGAAATTCCAATGGATTATTTTGAGATCCAAAAGAGGAATTGTTGCTTATTATTTCTTCATAAAGAAAATCCACAAGAAAAAAAAAGAACACTTCAAAAAAAGAGACATGTGCATTCTCATTCTCAACACATCTGAAAATTTGTTTTTTCAGTTAATTAGTTTTCGATTAGGGTTCAAACTTGCAAGCTGACAATCCTATAATTTACTCTAACACTACTAAACCAAAGATCATTCTTTTAATTACAAAAAACAAGAATAAACTCATATTAAGGCTAAAAAGAGCGTACAGCAGCATCAAATCTCTGAACAGCAGTAAGAGGAAAGTATCTTCCACCCTTTAATTGCTTCTACAAATCACACAAAGAAAAAGGAAAATCAAAATAAGCACAATTTAATGATAGAGATAAAATTACCAACCAGAAACAAATTAAATCAATTATATTTATATGAACCTCAGCAGTGAAAATAAGCATCCAAGTTCTTCCAGGGGATTCGGATCCACCAAGTTTATCAAGAAACCCAGAAGGATCAATTTTAGCTTTCTCAATCACTGACAGAGCTGACAAAACCTCATCTTTTGCAACCTTTCTTGTCTTTGCAGCATTCTTTAGCACTTTCACACTCTTCTCTACCTCCTAAACCAACAAATCCACATAGAAATTACCCGCAATCAGTTCAAATATTTCCAAAAGATTTCAAGAAATCAAATAAGAAGAGAAAATAAATACTAAGTTGCTTCTGGCCTGCATTTCTTCTTCTTCTTCTTCTTCTTCTTCGATAAGAAGTGGGTTAGGGGCATCTTGCTGTTTCTCATCAAGGGTAGCTCTAGTTTTCAGTCTTGGGAATTTAAGGAGAAGATGACTGGTAGGTTTAGCATTAGCATGAAGAGGAAGTACACAAAGTTTTATGGGCAATCGTGCTTGAAATGAATTTAGAGCCACAAAGCTCAAGGAAGAGAAATAAGAAGCTGATATTACTGCTTGAGAGCCCATTTTGATTCTAATCCATTTGATGGGTCTTGATCCATTTTACCATTGTTTATTGCTTTTTTTTTTTTTCCTTCTTCGTTCCAATTCTTTGGATTACATGTTGAAGAAAATTTTGAAAAATTGCCACCTGAAAAATATGATTAAATTTGCGAAGCTATTTTAGAAATTGCTTTAATAACAATCAAATATTTTAGAAAATTTTATTATAAAAAATAAAATATTATTAAAATTAGCAAAAATTCCAAAATTTGCAAAAACTTTTACATATTATGAATTTCCATCTCTCAAACTTTGCACAAAATTTGTAAAAATAATTGTCATATATCCAATATTTAATTTCATAGCATTTTTATTCAAATTAAATATAAAATATTTTTTTTAATTTTCATAGTTACCGAATGCAAAAAACTTCAGCTTTTCTTTGTTGCTAAATCCACTCTTTTATGCTCTGCTTTTTTTAAAAAATAAATTGTAGAAAAATAACTTATTAAAATTTTTTCATTAAAAAATATTTTTCAAATGAATTATTTTTTATTATTTGATTATAATATTAAAAAATATTAAAATCTTTATCTCATAATACCATAAAAATATTAATAATAATAAAAATTTTAAAATTTTATTGTTAAATATGAAAAGAATGAAAAAAATTATGAAAGCCGCCAGTGGTCAGTGTTGGTAGCCAGTGGTGATGGTCGATAGTAAATAGTGACTAATGGTGGTGACTACGACGATTAATAAATTAAAAAATTATGAATTTATAAGGTTTTTTATAGTCCGAAAATATTTTACTCACTCAAAAATAAAAAGTTATTTTTCTTAAAAAATGGCTTTATTTTCTTTTGACTATAAAATTATTTTCCTTTGACTTGTTTTTTTAAACGCTCCAAATAACAGAAAATCATATAAATAAATCTTTAGTCATAAAATTTCAAAAAAATCTTCATATTATTTGAAACTAGACTAAAAGAAATTTCTAAGGATACGTGGCATGTGAAAATCCGAGTTGAAATAGGCCACAAACCGATTGAACCAATAAAATGTTGAATCAGATTGGTCAAGCTGAGCCAAAGCATGCATCACCACCCCATGCTCGGGGGTCACCACAGAGGGTCCCACAATCACCGCTTATTCCAAGAGCGGTGATCCTCTATATCTGAGTGCACACATCGAAAGCGTGAAGTTTTTGCTCAAACCTTCTCCTATATAAATTAGTCTCTCCTTCACTAAAAAATACAATTATACAATAATCTACAATATTAATACTCTCTTTTACACTCTAAAGGCTTTAATTGAAATGTTCTTTAAGACTTTTTGCATTTTAACTATTTTTTCCATTTATTTAAATATTTTAAGTAACTGAAATAATATTCTCTTAAACTTATTCTCCTAAGACTCTTTATTTGTTCTTTTGAAGACTTTCCTATGCCAAAAAAGACAAAACAATGTATTTTTAAAAAATACAAGAATAAAATAATTTATTTTGATAAAATAATAATTTTTTTGGCTTATATATGAAAGCTGAAGCATAGAAAATTTATAAAGCGTTATGTCTTTGCAGTATTTTATTTTTCTTTTTTTAAAAAATTTTAAATTTTTTTTATTATATATGTTCTTTAATGTGCAAGCTTTGGTATTCTTTCGACGGATATATATTCTTCCAGCTTTTAATGATTTTTGAGTAAGGTTGGTTCGTCAAACTTTTATTTATTTTTCTTTTTTATTTTCATTATATGTGAATTTTAATTATATAAAGTAATTAATGTGAAATATGTCTGTATAAATGTAGGTTTAAATTGAAAATTTAAAGAAAAAATAGTTAAAAATTGAAATATTACATTTTTCTAATAATTTGCTTTGCGTTTAAGTAGTAAAAACAAACTAGAAGCTACCCCATAATGAAAAACTGTAGAGTTTTGGATTTTTACAACAAAAGAGTCAAAGAGTTCATCCATGATACCATGTCCAAATTGATCCTTAAGAAGTGGCTCTAAGCCTGCCCTAATATGATATGATATCATTCTTGCTTTCGTTAGAATACTGCTTTGGCTCTTCTTTAAGGGTATGCTCACTGATCTTTCTACATTGAAACATCCATTGCGTTCTATGGCTTCTTCTAATTCTTCTGCAGAGGGGAAATATATTGGAATGTTGAAGGAATCCACTTTTTCTTCACTCATCATTCCCTGCCTCATCAAATAGATCAGTTAGTCTTGTGGCCTAAACTATATTATATTTGTAAATAAATTTTACACCAAATACTTTTTCATAAAAAGATGAGAGTCCTAACCTTATTAGCCAAGTCCATGAGGCAAGAACCCAAAAGATAATATGCAACGTTGGAAAAAACTTGAGTATGAGAAATTCCATCCAACCGGCCTGGAAATGTAAGCATAACTAACCCACCAGGAATTACTTCTTTTGCCCTAAAATCAAGAAAGCAATCCATGTCTCTGTCAAACTGGTCTTTGTAGGCCTTCACAGTTTGATCTCCTGAATCGGAATAGTGAATCCTCCCTTTATTCCAAGCAGGAGAGCTTTCATCTACTATCTCTTTCGGGACTTGAGAAAGCCACTGAAGAGCATAGGAAGAATGGACAATGTGAAGTGAGGCATTAGGAAATAAGCGGCCGTGAAAGGAACCTGTGTTGGCGATTATGATTAATTATATATTTTTTTAAAGATGTATTTCAGGTCGATTGTTTAAAAGAGGGCAAAAAGCTGCATCTCAAATGTTGATTAAGGAAAAAATGATATCTGCCATTCTATCTCATCTTTAATTGAAAGTACCTGGCACCCCAATAGCATAGTATTTCCTGTTGGAAGGAAGAGAAGAGAAGAGAGTGTTGAAATCATTGGAAGAATGATCATTCAGGAAAACTTGGAACTCTACTTGTTCTCCTTCCAATATCTCATACTTAATCTCTATAGCTTCAATTATGTTTTGAACCGCAACAAATGTGTTAGGCCCTGTAGAGCAACCCATATCTGTTATTTGAAAAGAATTGTTTGATGCAGAATTGATTTTTATATCAAGCTTTTCAATAATTGCCTCTTTGATGAGTTCTTTCACTGAATCCACAGCACCTCTCTGCCAAAAATTTTTAAAAAAGAAACAATTAAATAACTAAATAAATAAAAATACGACCAAGAGATAGATATATACCTGGCTACTGGAGTTGTTAGCATAGCTATGGAGGCCATTTCCACCATTCATTGGATATGCCTTTGACAAATTCTCATTCTCCATTCTGCTAGCTGCTAATCTCTCTCTCTCTCTTACACACACACAGACACAGTCTTCAACCCTAGCTTGGTTGATAAAAAATTACAAATTGTATATATATCACAAAAGTGGTCCAGAGTGAGATTTAGGTTTTGACAAATGATGTGTTGATGAAGACGTTTTCTGCTAAAACCAAATGTTAATTTTTTTTTAATATAAATTTAAATTTTTATTTATTTTAAACTAAATGTTTGTTTGTAGGTATGTTTGCTAGTGGAATTCAATTATTTCTACATAAAATATATAATAACTTCATAATCACATGAAGAAGATCTGTTTGTCCAAATGTGCTTCTACAGAATGATGTATATTCCCTTCCTAATTTTCTCTTTCTAATTTTATTTCGTTTCAAAATAAAATTAAAAAAAAAAAAAAAAAAAAAAAAAAAAAAAAAAAGAGAAGGAGAAGAGGAAGATAACATGTGGGTCCAATATATATATATATATATTCATTTAATTTTTTTATTGATATAATATTAATATAAATTCTTATTTAAATTAAAATAAATATAATAACATCTAATTCAAAAAAATAATATTTTTGCCTCTCTTTAACGAAGAAATATAATTTCGTTATTAATTAATTATATAAAAATAACTAAAAATTTGTATTTACCATAATGCAAAATATCTTATAGTTTGGCAATACTATAACATTAATCAATAAACTAAAACTTACTCTATATAGCTATAATATAAAATATAAATTTTATCTTCACATAAATAATTTTTTGTTAAGTGGGGTTAAATTGAGTTAAATTGAAATTTTAATAATAGTATATACACTTTGTTCAGAAAGAGAGTTTAGTATTTTGATTGATTTAAAATACTGTTTTAATTAATTATTGTGTTCGTTAATATCACATTTTCTTTTAAAATTTAGAGTTTGAGACAGTGTTTCATAAAATGTTATCCTAATTAACATTTAGCGTTTTATAAATTTTTTATCAAACTTATATTCATCATTTGTCTTCGTATTATTAAAATTATATAAACAACTAATATCTATTAGAATCATTGAAATTAATGAATAGACCCGTAATAGTTTAGACTCCATGTCTGTTACACAAAGTCTAAAAATAAATTGTTTAAAGTTCTCAGCTTTATATAGGGATCAATGTGCAAATAACAATAATGATAATGAAAAATCTTTTCTCAAATTTATAACTTTATATAAATGAGATTAAATTCAAAATTTTCAAAGTCCTATATATTTATTTAAAGAAATATTTTAAAAAATTAAAATATCAAAGTAATTATCTTTATATCAATTTTAAAAATTATTTTATTAAATCATAGAAAATTAAATGAAATTCGATAAATTTTAAAAAAAAAAGTATAATAAAATATTGATAAAAAGAGAGCTCTTGAATTTTCTCTTTATTTCATCTTTAATATTGAAAAGCTCAAAAAAAAAAGTGACAGTAAATATGCCTAAATAGTTATTTTTCCATTAATTCAAATTTTTATAGCCTATTTTTTTAAAAAATAATTTATTAGACAAAAAAGAAAAAATTCAGAACATAATAAGTTAGAAGAATTTAAGTTTTGTTTTCAATACTCAAATCTAG
The DNA here is from genome assembly GCA_947857235.1 of Jatropha podagrica. Classification (NCBI taxonomy): domain Eukaryota; kingdom Viridiplantae; phylum Streptophyta; class Magnoliopsida; order Malpighiales; family Euphorbiaceae; genus Jatropha; species Jatropha podagrica. The sequence goes on along the minus strand of CANUEP010034015.1, from coordinate 47,099 downwards.
GTTTTCAATTTTCCTCTTAGAAGGTTGTATAAAGTAAGAACCTATAATTAAGAACATAAAAATTTATTAATTATAAAAATCAATGGACAATAACACTGAAAGATCAAATAGAGAATATAAATATACATATTTCTTCAATTAAAATGCACAAAAAATATAATTAAAAGGATATTTAAAAATATAAATGGAATCTATTTTCTTAATTTTAAAGGCATAAAAAATAAAACTAAAAGGATTTTTAAAATGATATATGAACTTTTTTCTTTTTTAATTAGAATCAATTAAAAATCTAATTAAAATGATATGTTAGGAATTTCAAATTGAACTAAGGGTTATATAAAAAATCATATTATTCCCCCCTATTCCCACATTTATATTTAGTATAGACTACAGATAGATAAATGTAAATTATAAATACATCGATGACTTGGAGAAAGATGATGAATCAATTGGTGTATAAAAATGATGATGTTTGTATATCACAATTGAGAATGAATAGGAATGCATTTAGTAAATTGTGTTCTATGCTTGAAAAAGAAGGGAGCTTAAAAGAAACAAAAAAACATATTGGTAGATGAACAAGTAGCAATGTGTTTACATGTGCTTGCACATCATGTGAAGAATAGAATTATACAATTTCGCTTTAGGCGGTCTAAAGAAACCATTAATAGGCATATTGTAGGCAAATGTCAAATGCTATACAGAATATTGTTAGCCCGAAAAGACCAGGAATAAATAAAAGGCAATGGACATATGAAGAAGAGTCTAAGCTTATTGAGGCTCTCATTGAATTGAATGTCGAAGGAAGATTTAAAGCTGGTCGTGGTTTCAAGAGTGAATATTTTAAAGCAGTTGAAGATTTACTTCAGAAAAAGTTATCAGGATATGGGATTAAAGCAAAACCACATATTAAGTCAAAATTAAGGAATTTGAGGACTCACATTAGCATCGTCCACGATATGCTAGTTTATACTAATTGTAGCGGTTTTAGTTGGAATTAGGAAAGAAAATGTGTCATGGCAGAGCAATCTGTTTGGAAAGAGTATTTGAAAGTAAGAATATACTAGTGTAAAATATATATTATAAATTATAGACTACTATAGAATATATATATATATATATATATATATATATATATATATATATATATATATATATATATATATATTATAAATGATTGACTGACATTTTTTTTTTTACAGAGTCATCAAGATGCAGAGCAATTTAGATTCAAGAGTTTTCCATTTCATGAGGAGTTGTGCATTGCCTCTAGAAAATATCGTGCTTTTGGAAAAGATGTTGAAACTCTTGCTGATGTTGTGGAAGAATTAGATAAAGAAGCTACAACAAATGCAAATGAAAATGTCACTATTGAAGATAGCAATAACAATGCTTCAATTTTTGCTACAATTGAAGAAGGAGGATCAAAGTTAAATAATAGCAGAATTGAAAATATATCAACTTTGTCCAAGGTAATTAGAGAGTCGGCAACAATCATCGGTAATGTGATCGGGAAAGCGACTGACAGGCTTAGTCGAGCATTAGAAGATGCTAAAGCCACTGAAAAAAGATCAATGATCAATGGCACATTGACAAAGTTATTAGGTCTTAGTATGTTTGAAAGACATAAAGCTGCTCGAAAAATTGGCTACGATCATGAGCTAATCAACATCTTCTTCACAATTCTAGATGAAGAAAAAGAATCATTTGTGAAGGCATTACTTAATGGAGATATTTGACTTCATTTACCGATGGTGGTTCTTTTAATGACATCTTAGACTTATATGTGCTCAAGCTTTTAACTTTTAGTTTCTTTTCTTATGTACTGCTAATTTTGTTGGAATGACTATGTCCAAACAAATCTTTAATGTGTTTGATTGACATTTCAGGCTTATGTGCACTCAAGATTTTAGCTTTTTTTTAGTTTCTTTTTTTATATGCTGCTAGTTTTGTTAGATTGACAATGAAAATATTATCATGATTACTAGATTGTGTTTGATAATATTTATGAATTATTTGAATTTTTTTGTGTTTATGAATAATAGGTGATTGTGGTGGTAGAGTGATAGTTGAGATAGTGAAGGTAGTGGTTATGATGGTTGTAGTGGTGATAGTGATGGTATAATTGTTTGCGATGTGTTTTAATTATATTATATATTTACAAACAAACATAACAATGAAATATTGATTACATTCTATAAGATTTTTCAAATACATTACCAAACATAGTAATGGAATATCCATTACATTTTATTACATTACATTTTTTATTATATTACATCTTTGATTACATTACATTATATTACATTACATCCAATCAAACATAACCTTAAAAATAGAGATAAAACCAAAAAAATTATAAAACCAAAAGAAAAAAAAAAAGATTCTTGAGCACTATAAAAGGGCTTAAATGACAAGTAGGTCTACTTAGGTATGGCGGTTCAAAATTTTTAAAATGTTAAACGTGAATTGGTCCTTAAATAGTCGGTTATGGTTCCGGCAGTTTCGGTTATGGTTCCAGCAGTTTCAGTGTGGTTGCGATAGACCGATGATTCTAATCATGGTTTCCGGTGATATATGTGTTATTTTAAATCTTCTTATTCAATGGCGTCGCTTGAGAAGGAAGAACAATCCAATGGCAAAAGGATCAGCAGTTCTATCTGAGTAAAGCTCTGCAAATTTTACCTCATGTCTCTCAAATAGCTCTTCTGTAAGTTCATTTCCAAAGTGGGCTTTGAGAATGGTTTCAAGGCCAGATCTAGTCTCTCTTGGATTAGGGAATGGGATAGCAGATTCTGCAGGTATTTTTTCCAGTTTTGCGATGCTAAACTGATCATTTTTTTGTATTAAAGTTGTTAGCTCTTCTATTGAAGGGTTGTACATGGGCAAGTTGAATGAGTCTATTTTATCCCAGCTTAGTATTCCCTGAAGAGTTAAAAACAAAAAACCCAAAAAAAAATGTATGATAACCCCAAAGGAATGGAGGGAAAGAGTGACTGAAAAAAAGGATTAATTTTTAACATTTAAATATTATATATATATATATATATGTTATTATCTCAAATGAAATGATAAATAACATTTAAAATTGCATGATTTTGGCATACCTCATTGGCCATATCAACCAGGCAAGATTCCAATGGAAGAAACAGTTGTCCAAGTGAAAATTCTGAAGGAAGAGTTCCATTAGGCCTCCCTGGAATAAGCAATGCCATTAATCCACCGGGAACAATCTCTTCTGCTCTACCACTTAAAAATGATTCCATATCCAATCCATACTGGGCAGAATATGCCTCACAAACTGCACTTGGTGCATTTGCATAGTGAATTCTGCCTTTATTACAAATTCCAGATCGCAAGTCACATAACTCTGGTGGTGCCCTGGAAAGCCAATGGAGTGCAAAAGCTGAATAGACAAAGTTTAAAGATGAGTTTGGAAATAATCTGCCATGGAAGGAGCCTGGAACTCCATAACCAAAATATTTCCTGTCAGACGGAAAATTAGCAAAGAGGGTATTGAAGTCATTAGAAATATGATCATTGAAATAGACTTGAAATTCTGGTAGGAGATTGTTATTATAGCCTTTGATTTTGGTTTTGTATGTGTGAATGACTCCTCCAATTATGTTGTTGATTGAAATGAATGTATTTGGTCCAGTTGAACAACCCAGATCAGCAACTGTAAATAGATTTGAAGGACTACGTTCTATTTCAAGATTTTCAACAATTCCTTCAAGCAACATTGATTTTGCTGCTTCTGCTCCTCCTTTCTATATGGAAATGCACAAGATTCAGAATTCAATAGTGATTAATCCAATAATAATACAATTAAAATCCAATTAATCCCAACAATTCAGAATTCAATAGACGAAATAATATTCTCGGCTATACAACAAGGGTAATCATCCATTTAAGGGCATATATAAGCCAAGCTGGCTGGCGAACTGTTGGAGCTCGACTCAAAAAAAGTTCAAGAAAGTTTAACTCAAATCGAGCTCAAGTTTAAAATTTTGGGACTCAGTCAAATTTCGAGCCTCATTTAAACTTCTAATTCACTTGGCTCACCAAATTAGTAAAAATTCTTGTGGTCAGAGATTTAAACTTGATACCTCTCGCCTACAGACTTGAATTCGAGACAATAAGGGTAAAAATTAACCAGATTGCACTTAATTGTCAAAATAATATTAACCTTTGAAATCAAACTTACCTGTTTAGTAGAGTTGTTAGTGTAGCTGTGAAGGCCAGTGCTACCGGTCATGGGGAACGCCTCTGCCATATTTCTTGTAATTTGCAGGAGAGATTACAACGTTTATTTATTTACTTGGAAACTAAAATAAAATAGACACACAAAGTTAGAGCTGTCCTAAGTAGGGATGGCAGCGGGCGGGTACCCGCAAAAAACAAACTATCCGAACCTGAATCCGTTAGTAATTGAAATATTCGAATTCGTCCCGAATCCGTTAAGGAATAAACCAAAAATACTCAAAATGAAATATAAAAAAAAAAAAGAGAACGAAGCAAACGAAAAAGAGAACTGAAAATGAAATATAAAAAAATTAAGACCTGACTGAAGAGCACTTGGATCTTTCTGTTTGTTCACATAGGTTTATTAAAAAAAAAAAAAAGAAGAACGAAGGAAATGAAAAAGAGAACTGAAAATGAAATATAAAATAAACACAGACCTGACTGAAGAGCACTTGTACACTTGAAGAGCACATCTGCTGTGGAGGTGATGGCCTAGAACGAAAGCAACGAAAAGATCTTCAAGAAAGACCATGGGTGTGACTGTAGAAGTGCAGCGGCGCAGGAAAGGGCAGAGGAGGAGGAAAGGTTTGAGAGGAGTTGAGGAACTTTCTGTTTTTGAGATTAAAATCCAACTTAGTTAAAACGACGTAGTTTTAGTTATGGGTTGATTAAAATCTCCAGCATCGAAACTACGTCGTTTAATGTAAAGTAGTAGTTATTTTTGTTATTATTATTATTATTTAAAGTTATTATTATTGTTAATATTCTTAAAGTTATTATTATTATTAATAATTAATTAAAACAAAATAATTATATTTCAACACTATAAATTTCTTCTTATTATTATTATTAATTAAAACACAGTAATTATATTTCAACATTATAGTAAGTATAATAATAAAATATTGTGTAAAGTATTGACTTTAATATATTTTCATTAGAGAATATACTTAGTAGATTATAATTAATTATGGTTATTGCAATCCTTAATTTATATACACTAGACTTCTAAATATAAATATACTAATATACATGAGGATATTGCTCATATATAAGATGATACTAATAAAGTATAAGTATACTAAGATCTAATTGTAATTCATCGGTTATATTTTATAGTTATATTTTAATTTATTAAAAGTTTATTTAGATTTTATGTCTGATATGAGTCATATTTTAAATTAAGATTCAATTAAAAAAATTTTTAAATTAAGATATAATTATAATTATCATTAAAAGTTTATTAGTAATATTGATAAGTAGCTTTAAAAATATTTAATTATAACATTATTAACATTCTATTCAATTAATAACTTTTTATTTTTAATAAATTTCATAATTACCACATTATAATACATTCAATTAAATTACTAAGATATGAATATTATATATATAATTTTGTTTAATATATTTTATAAAAAAAATTAAATTCACTTTATTAAGATATTATAGTTTAATTTACGTAATTTTATTTATGAATAAGATTATATTATTTTCAATAATATTTTATTCATTAATTAATATTTCTATAAATTATTGATATTAGTAATCTCTGTATATATATTGTGCACATTTTTCAGATAAGCTTTATTGCATTTTAAGGTCAAGTATTCAATTCCTATCGTTAGCAAAAAATTTTACATAAAGAAATATGTTAGTATCGGATACCCATTACCCGATTGGCTATACTGGAATTCACTCTAAATCCGACGCGAGTATTAAATTTACTATCCGAATCCGTTAAAATCGAATCGGATCAAAGCGGGTACTATCAGATCGAATTAAATTGCCATCCCTAGTCCTAAGGGTAAGAGGTTGTAGCATTTTTTGAGACAACAATTTTGATATTTGGTTTTCGTCATTTAATAATTGTTTTACACTAATATTTAATTAGTTATAATCATAGCATTTTTAACAATTGAGAAAAATCTAAGAAAGTTGTGAGTTTTGGAGAAAGTTGGAGTTACTGATAGATTCCACTCGAGGTGGAGTAGGAGTGTCAAAACGGGTCATGACTAGCGAACATAATTCATTTAACACTCGATATAAACGGGTTATGGTTGAAGTTAAACGGATTCATGTCATAAATGGATCACCCATCTATGACGAGAATATAAACATGTCATATTATAGGTTGACACGCAAGTTATACGAGTAACCCGTTTATTTTAGGGTAAAGAGATAATTTTAGTGTCAACTATAATTATCCAATTAAAACTCTATTTAAAATTTATTATTGTTAATTTTTTGTTATTTTAGCTATGACTTTTGGAGAATATACATTTTATTTATAAAAATTCATTTAAATATGATTTGAGTTAAATAGATTAAGTGGGTCATATATGAGTTAACATGACTCATTTAACTTGTTTATAATAATAAAAGAGTTACACAGGTCAACACGGGCGATTTAATTTGCTTATGATGTTAGACGGGTTACACGTGTCATTTTTGTATCACGTGCTTAATTTTTGTGTCATATTCATATTGAGAAATTTGACGCGATTATTAAATTAATTGTATTCTTGTTGACTCTAATTATATCACTTTTTTAGATGAATACATGTCCAACCCAATATGTCAATCCATTTTGACATCCCTGGGTAGAGTTAAGACAATCACTTTAAGAGGGCCAAACAAAATTTTTTTTTTAAAAAAACTTTTAGGGGACAAATGCAACTTTTTTATATTTTAAAGGATTAAAATGTTATTTTATGAGAAAACTTTTTTTTAACAAAAATTTGGGGGGCACGACTCCCTTAGGCCTCGAGGGAGCTCCGTTCTGGATTCCACCTTGTTACTTGTTAAAGGGCAAATGCATCAATTTATCAGTGTATTTTATAGTGCTTCTAATATTTATATGCAAAATATTTACTTGATATGATAATTTTCATATTTTTTAATTATATAATAAATATTTAATCGATCTAATTTTACCGGTTTGAACATTCAAATGATTTTTACAAATTAATGTGTTTATTGATTGTAATTTTACAAGTTAAAGTATTGAATAGTTCAAAATAAAAATTGAGCTTGCCATAATTTTTTTATATAAAATAATGGGTGAATTTATGCATTGGGCTAGTGATTACAAAATAAATAGTTTCGCATTTTTTTTTTCAAAAAGTTGTTATTTTTGGTAAATTAAGTTGTTCAATTATAAATAACTAATTGTGTATCCGTTGCGCAAATTATATAATTTTATATTTTTTTAATTAATTTGAATGAAGTATTATAATTTAACTGACATAATTATTTACTTGTTGTTTGTGAAATTCTCATATATTCAATTGAAATACTTATTAATTTTTTTAATTTTTTATAATTAGATAAATATATTGTAATGCAATAAATTGAAATTATATTTTTTCCTTAATTAACCACGTTATTGTGGCTGTATTGTTTAATTAATATTTATTAATTATAACTCCCGTTATATTTCATTAGTTTATAACTGGATTATTTAATAAAAAGTATTATTTTTTTATTAAATGTTAACCACATTAGATTCCATTAACTTAATGTTTATTAAATGCAAATAAATAAATAAATAAAATATCATATGACTACTATCATGCTCTTATATTATTATACGTTGCCACATCGTGGCTTTTATACTCTAACATATTGTCACATCATTATATGTACTTTAAAAATTATATAGTTAAAAAGTATAGATATATATTTTTTTTAACATAGAAAATTCATCCATTCCATAAAGAATAGGGATACATCATACCTGATCAGATCAGAATAGAAATACAAGATCGAGAAAGATGAAAGCATTAAAAAAATCTCAAATCCATACAATAATAGCAATGAAAGGAAAAAGTCCAAAGACATCCTTCTATATACATCATCACCACCATTATTGGATTTGGAGATTGGATCTTGGAAGGAACTCTTGAAACCTAGATTTGCATTGGCCAATAGTAAACTAAAGATTGTTTGAACAATCTGTTGACAGAGGGAGGGAGAAGAAGCTTCTCCAAATCACCAATCTTCCATGGTGTTGTAGCACCCTCACGGCCTCGTGGAGTGAGATATATGCACTCCTTAAAGATATTTGGGAATAGATACATGGCTTTGATTGTCAACATTTTGTATATTTTTAAGAATTTGTATAAAGTGACTGTTTTTGATAAAGTTGTTGGATTATAAAATAATAACTTCGACTGCTAATATTTTATAATACTTTTTAATAATTTGTAAAAAAATTATTTTTTATAAAATGATTGGATTACAAGATACTAGCTCTAACTGTCGAAATTTTATAATAATTTCAAATATCTTATAAAGTATGGCTATTATTTTCAAAAAGTTAGTGTTTACAAAACAAGAGATTGATTGCCAATGTCCTGTAGTTTAATTTTGCCTATTGTCCCTCAATTATGTACGTTAGTATATTGGTGTATGTAAAATTTCAATTTGTTTTGCAAAAATACTAAATTTTTGAGTTTTGTTATGATAGAATATATCTATCAATTTGACGGTTTAATATAGGACGAAAAATTGTCATGTATGTTTGAAAATATAAAAAGCACTCATGTCAGCCTTACCAACTCAGATATCTATTGATACACACTGTCTCTCCCATGTGAATATTATTTCTCTTTCTTGCTAAATCATTACCATCTTTGCTCCAAAAAGTGAAAATTTTAAGCTATCATCTCCCAAACCTCATCGATCCATTAAGAAAATTTTGCAAAAAGTAATAATAGATAGATATTAGTCTTTTTGACAAATAGAAAAAATTTAAGAAAAGATAAAAAACAATTTAAATCTATTTCTTTGTTTAGGCATCAAGAGAAGTGTTCATTTTTGTGTAAAAAAAGGATAAAAGAATTTGGTGTTATGCTCATATCTCTATGGACATAGAAAATCAAGTGATAAAGAAAAAGTTAAAAATATAATAATCATATTCTACCGGCCTATCAAGGCAAATGTGAAATTCTTCTTTCCCCACCAAGAAAAGAACGAAGAGCAGAAAAATTTTAATTTTTATTCTTTGTTCTCTCTTTATGCAAGCTTGTCTTTCTTATAGCTATTTTTGCCATCAAAAATCTATTTTGGGGAATACGGTCGTCATATAGAGCAAAACTGAAAATAATAGATCGAGAAAATAACAATGAAAATAAAGAAGATACAGATTTTAATGTGGAAAAACCCCTAATTGTGATAGGGTAAAAAACTACAGGCAATGGTAAGAAGAATTTCATTATAAGAAATTAGGAATTACAAGTTCTCTCAATTTAACAAGGAGAAACAATGAAAAATTCTCTCTTGATAAAAAAAGAGAAACAACTCTCTCTAAAACTCTCTAACTTTTCTAGTTCTGGAATGAATTCTAAATTTAAGCTAAGGCCTATTTATAGTTGAGTTTCAAGGATCAAATTATAAATAACCCATTAATTTGGGGACTAAAACAAGAGTTTTTCCTTATCAGATGTCAAAGGAGTGCTTAATTTGCTTTGACAATTTTGGTTGGTGGCACCCACCTGTGAAAACAATCTCTCACCTGAAGATTTGATTAGGATAATCATATCTTCACACCATTCTTTCTATCTTACACTTTCAATGTTGCTTATCTCTCTATCAGGCCATAAGAGGATCGACACCATGCAAATTTATTAGTGTTGATCGTCTTTGTCATTAAATCTGCTATGTTGTTATTAGTATAGATTTTTTGCATATCTACATATCCTTCCACTTTCTAACGAATGAAGTGATACTGGACTTGAATGTGTTTTTGTTCTTGAATGAAAGGTTGGATTCCTTACAAGATACAAGGCACTCTAACTGTCACAAAATAATGAGACACACTCTTTTTGTGCCCGAGCTTCTCCAATACCATTTTTAGCCATATTGCTTCTTTATTGGCTTGTGTAGCTACTATTTATTCTGCTTCCATTGTTGACGTAGCCACAATTGATTGTAGTTTTGAAACCCAGCTTACAGCACAACCAACAATTGTAGACACATAACATGTGGTAGATTTACTTTTATCAAAGTCCTATGCGTAGTCAGAATCAACATTCTCCTTGATAAGAAAGTCTGATCCTCCGTAACATAATGCAACATTTAAGGTTCCCTTGATGTATCTTAGAATCCTTTTCACATCATTCCAATGCTCTCTGCAAAAATTCACCATGTACCGACTAATTACTCTTATTGCTTGTGCAATGTCTAGTCTTGTATAAATCATAGTGAACATTAAACTTTCCACTACTGATGCATACGATACTCGAGACATCTTCATCCTCTCTTCTTCACTACTAGGACTCATACCGGAAGATAATTTGAAATCAATAAGAAGAGGGGTAGAAATTGACTTACAATCTTGCATATTGAATCATGATAAGATTTTTTTTGAATAATTCTTTTGTGAAAGCCAAATCTTCCTGTTATTCATGTCTCGGTGAACTTACATCCCTAGAATCTTGTTTGCTAGTCACAAGTCCTTCATTTCAAATTCCCTAGCCAATTGTGCCTTTAATTCTTTAATATGATCTTTGTTGGGCCCGACAACCAACATGTCGTCCACGTACAACAATAATATAATAAACTCCTTTTCATTAAACCTCTTGAAGTAAGCCCCAAGGGTATGCATTAAGTCTGTTATGTCTAAGGCTCATGATAAAGGAATCAAATCTCTTGTTCCAACATCTTGGCACCTGTTTTAGACCATACAGAGATTTGTTCAAAGTTCTCCTTTCCTTTTTCTTCAAATCCTTTAGGCTGGAGCATATAAATTTCTTCTTTAACCTCCATGAAGGAAAGCAGTTTTAACGTCTAACTGCTCCAAATGCAAGTCAAATGTAGCACAAATTGCTAGGACTACTCGAACTATCGTCAATCGAACCACAGGAGAAAATATTTCATTGAAATCAATCTCTTCTTTTTGAGCATATCTTTTCACCACTAGTCTTGCACGATATCTCTGTGCTTGATCGTCACAATTTCGTTTAATTTTGAAGACCCATTTGTTACCAATTGGCTTTCTTCCTTATGGTAGTGATATAAGCACCCATGTATTATTTTTATGAATGGCTTCAATTTCTTCTTGGTAGTGATACAAGCACCCACGTATTATTTTTATGAATGGCTTCAATTTCTTCTTGCATTCCTGCCATCCATTGAGAAGCATTTGAATTATTCAGTGCCTCCCAAAAAGTTGATGGTTCTCCATCCTCACTTAAAAGATAGTATGCAACATTGGCTTCCATAACATAATCTGAGTGCCAACTGGGATGCCTTTTTACATGATCTGATTGATGAATCGTTGGAGCTTCAAAATTATCGCACCCCAATTTTAACAGTGTGACGGTCCTAAGGTCTAGGTAAGCTAAAGACCACTGAGCACCTCTTAGAACACACAATACATACATTGCTTATCTTGGATATTTACTTAAGTGGGCCACAATCAATTTATTAATTTCTATTAAATTTTCAGGATCATTGAGAATATTTTTTCTGACATTCTGTATAGACACATATTACTCTTTCAATACTATTATAATAAAGCCTACACACATTCAATACTAATATCATCCATAAGATACTGTGGAGCAACTAGAGTTCATATAATTTAACATCAATATTTACATTGATCACATGCTTCTTATTGGCAGAAGGAATCAAGAAGCTGACAAACTAAGATCACCTCTATCTGAAACCATAGACGTTTGAATGACACTACAAGAAAATCGCCAAATTGCGATCAAAATTTGTGACAGATAGTTTTGTTGCAAATTTTGTAACCTATATGGCACTGTTTTTGTGACCGATTGCAATGATGAAATAGCTACAAGATTTGCAATTGAATTGCGACTTATTTGCGACCGATTTGTGACCAATGGTGCGACTAAAGATAGATTTGTTGTAAATTTTCATGGGTTAAATTAACGGGAACAGTTTGTGACGGATTTACGATGAAATAGCGACAACTTGAAATCTATAATTTTGTGACGGACATTATCGGTCGCAAAAAAAAAATTAAATGCATGTGCGACACATGTACTTTTATGATTAACGAAAGTGCGATGAATTTGCGATGAATTTAAAATTTTGCGACCGATTTTTTTTTCCACATCAGCAAATTTGCAATCGATCTGCGACCCACACAGTCGGTCGCAATTTTTTAAGGGTTATAAAAATCACAGGTCTCTCCTCGCACGATCCATTTTCTCCTTTTGGTCTCTCCTCTCCTCTGCGTCTTCTTGCTTGTCGTTCACCACCGTTTGCCAACCCAAACGAAAGTCCCATCCCCGCCATTAGCCACTCGCCTCTCGCCGATCGCCGTTCACCTCTCGCTGGTCGCCATTCATCGCTCGTCGTTCGGCTATCGCACTTCGCCCTCTGCCTTATCGCGTGATTGGGTTTCTAGGTGTGTTTTTTTTTCATTTATTTGATGATTTGTTGGTTTATTTGGTGAAATGTGATTGTGTTTCTATTTTAATTAACTATGATTGTGAAATGTGATTGTGTTTATTTGGTGAAATGTGATTGTTTTCGTTTCAATAATTTTAGTAACTCAAAAGCTAATTTTTACAAGGAGAAAATTAAATTAAAAGTTTCTGATATTCCACCTCTATATTCTACAGGACAAATCTCAAAGAGAGGAAAAAAAAGTTTCTGAAATTTAAATGCACACGAATTATTCCATTTTAAATTGCTTTTCTGTGAACATTGTGAGGATGTAAATAAAATGAAAAACGTCGAAATAGTCAATTAGTTAAACAATGAATCATATTAAAGCACTTAAACAAACTTACATCATTTTGCAATATAAAATTTTGTTCATATGCATTATAGAGGCAATAGGCAGTATGAAAAACTCTCCCAAAGGAAAATTGAACAAAAATGGAAAGGAGCAAACAAAAATTCATTTTTTTTTTCCTATAACAAGGAGTAAAACACTCGACCTGATTACCTACTGCCTTCATGACAAACACAAAACAACAAGTTTTTAAGACTAATATGATGATTATACTCGGGCCAAATGTTCTCTTATTTCATATATTATTGTATCAAGCTTAATTGTATACATTCATATGTAGGTTCAGTCATTTATAGTATGGCAAGAGGTAGGGGACATGATTCAGACGTCACCGGTAGTGGACCTCATATGAGGACGTAACACACGCGGACGAGGAGTTATACCTTATGTACCTCCTCCTCCTCCTCCTCCTCCTTCTTCTAGTACACTTGGGGCTTCATCTTCTATTGAGCCCCGTATGGCACCTCCATGTCCCCCTATTCCTTCTTCTTCTGCCCCATTTCCTACACCGACAGAGTCTACACCAGTTACACAGTCCACTTCTGCACCAGGTAATTATAACTGTTAATTAGCACCAATAATTTTGCATTAGTAGCTTCGGCAGAGGCACGTACAGAACTCAAATTAGTAGCCGGACAGTAAGTACTTATTTACTTTTGTATTTCTAATTGTTTTGTTTGCATTTTGATGATTCTTTCTACTTACGTTTAATTTTGTTATCTTTCACAGTATTTACCCATCCTCTCGATCGTCTAGGCAAATCATGAAGATCATAAAGCTACATCTCGATAAAGAAGGATACAATTGAGATGCGGTACCACAAGAGGTGAGAGACTTTTACTGGGATGAGTTTTAGGTATGACGTTCCTTAATTTACATCTTATTTGACATTTATGGAGATATAATCAATTAAATTATGAAAAATCATATAATTTATTTTTACAGAAACATTTTGTATGGGAGGAGGCTATCACAACTATGCTTAAGGTGGCATGGGAGAAATTATGCCCTCTACGATACTCTGAGTTCACTTATAGGATGAGGGAGAACGGAAAGAAACAGTAGTGCGTATCTCAGGAGGTATGGGAGAGCTGGTAGAAGGCTTGGGAGGATCGTACTTTTAAGAGAAAATGTGAGATCTTTGCCCAGAACAGGCGTAGTGAAACGGGTGGTGATGGAGCAGGACCATCGAGACACACAGGCGGGTCCATCTCTGCCATAGAGATCGCTCAAATATTAGTAAGTAAATTAGTAAAAGTTCCTCATACTGATGTTTAATGAAATAATTGTAAATATTGATATGTTATGCATAAAATTATGAAATAGGCTGAGAACTATGGTCGTCAGCCTTCACCGATGGAGGTGTTCAGATATACTCACACAAAGGACCACGATGGAGAGACTTTCATCGATAAGCATGCAATGGGCGTTAATGTGAGTATGAAACATTTTTCTATTATAATAGTCTTCTATTATTTGCGCATTTAATGGTAGTGTTCATTATAGATAGCATTTATATAAAAATCATTAGATGTAATTTATTTTTCAGGAGAATTATAGTACAGCTCGTGATCATGTTCTATCTTCTCAACCTGCATCTAATGTTGAGCCGAGTGTTGATGAGTTAGCTTTATACCTAGACATAGCAGGGGAGCAAAAGAAGAGGAAGGTGTATGGCATCGGCTCCCAGGCATCACAGTACTACTGTAGCTCAGATTCAAGCGCTGCTGGTGCTGCATCACGACCACCTCCCGATCATAGTACTGAGGAGATTAATATGTTGAGAGCTCGTGTTGATGACCAGGAGAGATAGATTGCGAAGCTTCAAGCACCTGTGATGCAAATGTCTGGTCCACATACGACTGCTACTTCATCAGATCCTTCGCCTGTTCCAGATCCACCAATGCCAGCTACTATCGCACCTTTGATGCCATCTTTCATTCCTCCTCTAGATATTGTAGCTGATATTATAGATATATTGGTCACTCCTCTAGACACTACTGTCAATCTAGAGGATACTACACGAGATCAATCAGCTACTTCATCAGAATGGCATTGTAGATTTGACTTTGGACCATTTTAGATTGTTATTTTCATTTATTTTTGCTTTAAATTTATATAACTTAATACACTGACAATGTTTCTTTCGATTGTTGGAATGATGATTTATATATATATATATATATATGTGTGTGTGTGTGTGTGTGTGTGTGTGTGTGTGTGTGTGTGTGTGTGTTCGTATTGTTTTTCAACAAGTTTATAAAACATTGTTATAAATATTTTTAAAATATTTTTTTTCACTGTAAAATCATTTTACGATCGATTTGTGATAGAAAATGAAAATAAAATAACAACATTGTGACTGATTTGAAACTACGCGGGAAAAGCGACCGATTTGCAACAACAGAAAACAATTTGCGACCAATTTTTAGGCGGGAAATATTGCGACCAATTTTGCTACAGAACAACTAGAACTGAATATTTACCAATTTGCGGTCGAAAACATTCAATTTGCGACCGATGTGAAAATCGGTGGCAATTTTTTTTTTTTTTTTTTTTTTTGCAACGAGTATTTTACTGACTATTGTCGGTCTGTAGCAAATAGGTCGTAATTTTCAAATTGCGACCGATTTAACTTATTTTGCGATCGATTGGTCGGTCGCAAAATGACGTATTTTTTATGGTGTCGTCAACTCAATAAGATTATAGTGTCATATAGTTAGTATGTAAAATGAAAAGTATCTCAAGGTTCAACATTTAAAGTAATACCAGACGGTAGTACCATTATTACCTCATCAGAAATAAATTTGTATGAAAGGATTAATGGAAATCGGATCAATATCACAAATGAGATATCAGAAGGGTTTCATAATAATAAGATCAATATCACAAATGAAATATCAATGGGGATTCATAGTATTCGGATCAATATCACAAATGAAATATCACTAGTATGACAGAAAATCACATATGTAGTATTGAATAAAACATATCACTATGTATATTTCAGTACTATCACACATTTCACATATTAGGGTAGCAACTTCTCCATTTTATCACAAATCTCTATGTGAATATAGCTTGATGGTATAACCCCCATCAAGATTGAAATTCTATAATATTGGCTAACAAATGGCTTGGTGCAATCATAATAGGTATAAATGCCAATTTAAACATATATTTCACTTTTAGTTTGCTTATAATTCTTTATTGACATAAAAGGTTCCTTAATATTTTTATTCATTAAATTTAAAATCTAAATTTTTTTGGGACAGAAATTATACATATTAAGTTTTATGTTTATTTAATACATACTCATGGTCATAGCTAATTCACTCATATTTTAATATTCTTAATTTAGTGCAAATCTAATGAAAAATAGAATTTTCTGCACATGAGCAGTATGTGTTTATTTAATTAAATATTTACCTTCTCACAAGCATTTATTTTGAAATTTTATCAGGTAATTCTTAACATCTCAAGGTACTCTCATATTAAATTTTATGAATTTTAGAGTTCATTAATCTATTTAAATAAATTAATTATAGAACCAAAATTTTTAGCTTTCTTATACTGAACAGTCTTCTTCATCTTATTAGTATTTCAAATTTTTCTTATTATTTAGACTTTTCCTTCTAACACAACCTTACTAATATCTTAGGCTGTCTTTATGCTAAATTTCATAGTTTTTGAAATTCATTTATATATTTAATTGAACAAAATATAGTGGTTCAATTTAAGCTGTCTTATTAACAGTTTAGAAAAATAAAATTTTTTAGCTTTTATATGTTTTAATACTTTCTATCCAAAATAATTTTTACATATTGAATGGTTACTTAATATATTGTAAAGATAAATTTTAAACTTTAATTCATCAAAATAAAAATTAAAACTTAGGAAATATAATTTAAAATCTAAGACAGAATTTTTGGATTTCATACATTTCTTTACTTCCTTATGATTTTCTCTTCCTTCCTATCACTTGTTGGTTTAATCCCTCCTTAGAACACTTGTATGTTTCTAATATTTTTGTTCTAAATAATCTTAAGGAAGTAGGGTATTTATAGAGAAGTAAATAAAATAGAAAAACTAAGTTTGAAAATAAAGATATGAATAAAAGAAAATGTGATATATATATATATATATATATATATATATATATATATATATATATATATATATATATAAAATTCTGAAACAAAAAAAATGTGAGTTGACACTTTCTCCTTTCATTATTCTGCTTTATCTTTTTTTAGAAATTTTTGAATTTTTTTCTTTATTTTTCTATGTTTTAATTGGATGATTATATTTTTAATTTAAAATTAATAATTGGATAATATCATTTTGAATTATAATATAATTTAACAACTATTTTATTAGATTTAGCATCTATGTTTCATATATGAAAAATTTTAAAAATTTTTAAAGATAATTTGATTTTTTAAATTTTAATTTTATACCTATATTTGTATTTATCTATATATATAAGTGTAATCAGATTATTTTTAAAGCCGAATCAACTGCACAAGTGATCCTCTTTTCTTTTTTTACTGTGTTTTTATAATATTGCTTTAATGTTTTCAATAAGTGAGTAACATTTGATTTGTTCGTTTACTTTTTGTTTCTTTGATTATTGATTTGTATTCATATTAATTTCATATTAGTTTGTTAAAATTTTTTACTTTTTTTAGTAGATAAAAAATATTTAAATCTCTACAAAGAGTTGGCAGCCACAGGATTATCAAACAAAAGAAGGTCTCACCCACTTACAGCAGTAGAATATTTGATATGATGCAAAAATATTTTCTTTGGTGTGTTAACAAACTACAAACTTCTATATGAATGCATGTATATTCATCTCTTTTATCTTTTTATTTATTTATTTTTCATTCTTTTAAAATTATTGAATTTATTGATAAATTAAAATATAATAACTCGCGCATTGCGCGAGCCTTTATATAGTTTTCTCTAATACACATGTTTTTTCTTTTCTTAATTTAGATAATGAGTCACTTGGTATTTTGTAATGATTGATTCTAATAATTGCTAGATTGATTGAAAGAAAAATGTGAAAGGAAAAAAAAATCAACTTGAAAATGTGAAAGGGAGAAATCAAATTTGAAATAAATGTGTAAATTAGTGAAAATATGATATAATATGTCTGTCTCCCTTTCATTAATTAGAGATTGAATTATTTGCTATCTTCTAACAAATAATAGAAAGAAGAAAATGAAATAGAAAAGTTACGTCTGAAATGAAAATATGAACTTTTGAAAATATGATTACTTTTTCAGTACACCTATTTTTATTTTCTTAATTTAGAAGGATAAATTATGTATTGTGTTGTGCAAATATTAAGTTGCCACTTGTAAAAATAAAATTTTCCTTTTATCCCTTTTTGTTACTTTGGTTAAGTAGTCTAGATGCCCTTTTTGATCATTTCATATTTTTATACTTAAACTCATTTGATTTAGAGTTTTATTCCTTTAATTCTTATTAAGATATATATATATATATATATATATGCCTTTTATGTTATTATAAATCTAATAGTTTTAGAATTTTCTATATTTCTTGCAAATCTTATTTCCTTGCATTTCAGTAATGTTCTAAATAGGTCATATATTTTATAAAATACTTCTTTAACATTTATTTACTTAATTTACATAATATTTAGAATATAATATTCTTTTAAAAATTAGGGTGTTACAAGAATTCTGTAGTTATAGTTCCTCGTGCTCGGTGTGGCTTTAGAAGAATCATTTTGTTCAAACGCCTTTTCCACTTGTATCATCGTAGCCTCTGATTTTTCTTTTGAAGTTCTATCATCTTCCTTTTGCCTTTGTAGCTTGTCTTCTACAAAGATAACATCCTTGCTGATTATAACTTTGCGGGCAGTGGAATCCCACTAATGATACCCCTTCACACCATCAGCATACCCCAAGAATTTGCATTTTTGGATTTTGGATCCAGCTTTGTGATTTCTTAGGCATTGTAAATCACGTACACAGTACTTTCAAATGCATGGAGATTTGAATAATCAACTAGCTTGCCAATACATATCTCCATTGGAGTTTTAGCTCAAATGCAATTGATGGAGATCAATTCACCAAATAACAGGCGATACTAACTACTTTTGCCCATAAAGTTTTCTTTAGGTCCACAACTCTTAACATTGCCCTTGTTTTTTCTAACAAAGTTCTGTCCATCCGCTCTACCACTCCATTTTGTTGAGAATTGTACACCACCGTGAATTATCATTTAGTGCCTTCTTTCTTGCAGAAGTCTTCAAATTCATTACTTGTATATTCTCATCCATTATCTATTCTGAAA
This sequence comes from Jatropha podagrica, assembly GCA_947857235.1. Lineage (NCBI taxonomy): Eukaryota > Viridiplantae > Streptophyta > Magnoliopsida > Malpighiales > Euphorbiaceae > Jatropha > Jatropha podagrica. Next base: position 27,742 of record CANUEP010034015.1, on the reverse strand, counting down.
TTCTTGATCTTCTTTTCAGAATCAAGTTCTACTCTTGCTTTGAAAGATATGAAGGTTGAAAACACATCTGCCTTCCCCTTGATAGGGTACACCGAACATCTCTTAGAGTAATCATTAATAAAAGAAACATACTTTAAATGATGTTGCTTACTTGTAATGCATTATTCACAAAAAGGAAGTGACACCTTTGTTAGTCTTGAAAGTAGCTTTTGCTCAATAAGGATTTTCATTCCTTATTGTGATATGTGTCCAAGTTTATAGTGCCATAACATTGCAAAATTTGAACTACTTGAGGTAACAGATGCCTTTGCATATTGCAAAGTCTCTTCCTTCAGCATATATAAATCTGTAACTATTTTATCTCCTTTCATCACCAAAAGTGTTCTATGGAACACCTACATGATTCCCTTCATACTTTCAATTTTACTAGCACTATCATTCAACAACCCGTAGGATAATAGATTTTTCTTTAAACCCTTCACATATCGCACGTCTTGAATTCAATTTGCTGGTTCCAATGCTAATGATCTCAAAGACATGATCATTACAACTATACATAGATTGTCTTGAGATAGGTTCATAATAATGGAACCATTCTCTTCTAGAGGTCATGTGATATGTGGCTCTCGAGTCAATAAGTAATACATCTGCAAATGTTTTTCTACCTTCCATAATCATTGATGCTTTACAATTTCCATCATCTGAAGTGTTTGTAATATTTCCTTGAGGATTGGAATTTTTAGATAAATTCCAACAACCCTCATCAAGTGACCCTTCTTGCCACAGTTGTAGCACTTTAAATTCTTCTTACTTCTAGACTTTCATCTACCATGGTTGTAACTCCCACTTTGGCCACGTTCTATTGATCTTCCTCTAATCACCATTAAAGCCTCCGTTTATTGTAGATTTATTTGTCTTTCTTCCTTATTCTTGTGCCGATTTTCTTCTTTCAGAATTGCAACTGCAATTTCATTGAAGACTAAATAATTTGCAAGGATGTTTTTTGTCAAGTTGATGAGTTGATGATACGAATCTGGTGGACTTTGAAGTAGAAGCTCAATATGTTCTTATGGCTCTATTTTATAGCTTAGAGATGTGAGCTGAGAAAATAGAGTATTCAATGTGTTTAGGTGCTCCATCACTGAAGTAGATTTAGACATTCGAAGAGTGTAAAGTTTCCTTTTAAGAAAAATTTTATTGTGTGGTGATTTGGCCTCCTACAATTTGGTGAGAGAATCCCAAATTTCCTTTATTGTCTTCTTCTCTTTTATGCTTGACAATACTTCATTTGCTAGTGCTAAATGAAAAATTGCAATAGCATTCCTATCCATATCATTCCATTTGTTGTCATTTGTGAAATTTGCTTGCCTTTCACTGATAGCAGTTAGACAATTGTCTTTCCTTAGGATAGGCTTTATTTTCATCTTCCACGGTGAGAAATTACTCCCGTTGAATTTTTCAATCTCGAATTTTGCTGCCATTGCTTCTATAGATAACTCCCACTATTTCACTATTTGATGTGAATAGTGCCCCAGCACCTATAATAAGTGAGTAATATCTAACTTATTTTTTATTATGGAGGATCAAACTATTAGTGGCAACCACAAAGTAACTAGTAAGAAGATATAAATACCTAAACCCGGCTCTGATACCAATTTTTGCGAAATACGGTCGTCATATAGAGCAAAATTGCAAATAATAGATCGAGAAAATAACAATGAAAATAAAGAAGACACGGATTTAATGCGAAAAACCCCTAAATGATATGGGGTAAAAAACCACGGACAATAGTAGAAGAATTTCACTATAAGAAATTATAAGTTACAACTTCTCTCAATATAACAAGGAGAAACAATGAAAAATTCTCTCGATAAAAAAGGAGATACAACTCTCTCTAAAACTCTCTAACTTTCCACTAGAATGAATTTAGAATGAATTATAAGCTTAAGCTAAGGGCTATTTATACTTTAGTTTCAAGGACCAAACTATAAATAATCCATTAATTTAGGGACTAAAATAATAATTTTCCCTCGTAAGATGTCAAAGGAGGTGCCTAATTTGCTTTGACAATTTTGGTTGACGGTACCTACCTTTGACAACAAAATCTAGGATAAGCCATGTGCCAGTGATACTCTCGAATCAATAATCAATCAAGCTACATGCTTACCTCAACATATACTTGTCTTGGATAGATATGGATCAGAGGAGCTTGTTCCATGGTTCGAGAACCACCTTATAGTCGACTGCTTGTTAGGCTACCATGATTGTGGATGCCTTAGTTCTTTGCTCTAATAGAACTATTGATGACTACAAAAAGTGAGTGGAATCTATGTCAGCACTAAGCAACTATGTGGTAGCAGTAGGGACCAAAACATAAGTTGTGGCTTATGAGGCTGATGGGTTGATGAGGTTTGAGATTGATGATAGGACAGTGTAGATGGTGGCTCAAGAACTTCATTCTTTGAAGCAAAGATGGTGATGTTTGGGCAGAAGAGAAATTATAGTCACATAGGAGAGTGTGTCCATAGATGTCTCACTGAGGGCTGACATAAGTGCTTTTTATATTTCCAAAGATGCATGTTAACTTTCCATTCACTATCAAATTGTTAAATTGATGATTGCATTTTACTGTAACATAAATTAAAGATTTAAAATTTTTGCATTGAAAATTGAATTTTTGGTATGCCAATTTAATAATGTGTGTACTTGAGGATGGGTGAAATTAAACTCAATGTCTTGTAATGTTTTTAAATATTTTGTGAAAGGTATTTATTTTTTATGAAAGTTTGTGGTTTATAAAATAATAAGTTTGGTTGGCACACAGACACATTTTAGAGATAAATGCATATATAATCCGATAATATATTTAGATTTGAATCTCCTCCCTAATAAAAGAAAGAAAAGAAAGTTAATATGTTATACAATATATCTTTTTTATAAAAAGATCTATGGTTTACAAAATAATAGATCTGATTGCTAATATTTTGTAATATTTTATAAAATGTGGCTATTTTTTATGAAAGTTATGGTTTATAAAATAACAGGTCTTCTTACAAATGTTTTATAATATTTTCTATATTTTGTAAAATGTGACTTCTTTTTATGAAAGTTATGGTTTACAAAATAATTTTTCGTGTAAAATAAATACCTATTTTATTTTGCGAAAGAATTATTGTATAATAATAATACATTCAATCATTAAGTGTGAGAATGAAGGAGAAATAATGAGATTTCTCATAATATCTTTACTGAAATTTAAAATATCTTAAAATAATTTTAGTGAAAGTCAATTAAAAATTTTTATTTAAAATAAATATTAATGTTCTGAGAACCGGATCGGTCATTGAATTGATGAAGATAGGAGTTCAACGAACTAGAGGATTCGACCGGGTCCAATAAGGTTCAACCATATTTTGTATATAATATTTAATATATATTTTAAATATAATTTTTATATATAATATTTTTAATATATTTTTTAAATGCAATTAAAAATATAGAATTTGTAAATAGTCTATAAATTTTATAGAAAGGAACAAAATATGATTAAATTTAACATTGAAAAAAAAAGTCAATTAATTACTATAAAAATTGAGTAAGTTATATATATATATATACTTCCTCCTATTTATGTAGAGAAAGTCAAAATTTCTCTAGGATTAAGGATGTGGTCTTTTTGTTAATTTCTTTATAAAATACCTCTAAAAAGATATTAAAGTGATCATCGATTTTCAATAAAAGATGATAAATGATAAGAGAGAGGATTAGTTTTTGAAATAAGACATTTTATTTGTTTAGATTTTTAATAACAAAAAAATGTGAACTATTTACTAAAATCTCAATATCAAATTTGGATTGAAAAAATTAGCGTAAAAGTTGTAAAAAATTTTGGAGCCAGAATTTTTTGCTTCCCCAAATTGGTAGATAAAAAATTAAAATTTAGAGCCAATATTTTCGAAACCAAATTCATTTAAATAGAGATGAGTTCACAACTTTAAAATTTAATTCACAAACGCTATGGACACAATCCTTCCTTTTGATTTGAATACAGTCTTTCAAGACTTATTTGCAACTTTAGAAGTTGTGCTCATACTTAACAATCAACTTTTAGACTTGATCTCCTTATCATCCACTGAACAATCACCTTTTGTGGATTTTGAAACCACAGTACGACCAATTAACGTTCCAAAAGAGGCACAAAAAGGCAACAAAAAGAAAAACATCACTGAAGATGTGAAAAATATGGTTTGTATGTTCTGTTCTGAAATTGAGAAGGGTGAGTCAAATGCTTGTAATATTCATAAAGTTGCAAACAATGTATCCATATCTACGAAGACAGTTTACAAAATTTAACATAATGCAAAAAATGACAATGAAGTTGATACTAGAATGAAAGGTCCATGGAACAATCAACCTCCAAATAGCCCTGACCTTAACATTCTAGATCTCAGTTTCTTTAGAAATAAAGATTCAATCAAACACAAAGATGCTCCAAACACATTTGAGCGGCTAATTGATGTTGTTATTAAAACTTATCATGAATTCTCTACTTTTAATTTGAATAAGATGTTTTTGTCATTACAAACTTGTATGGTTGATATCATCGCTTAAAATGGAGGTAACAACTACAAAATTAAGCACATGTCCAAGAATAGCCTTATGTTGAATGATTGTTTGCTTGGTATAATTGAAGTTTATAGTCAAATGGTTACGAAAGCAGCAGCAAAAGTGCAACATCCACTGCTCAATATTTCACTGATTCTTAATTTATATTGCACACATTTTTAATATGTGTATTATCATGTAAAAATATTCACATATCCCTGTTGTACGTGTGAACTAACTAAAATATAAAGTTGTTTATAAGAATTAAATTGTAAGTGTGCGCAGACCACATTTTGTTATAGAAGCTTGCAAACAACCTTGCAAATATCAGCATCAATCTTCACATTTTCTAGTTACCTCATTAATAGAAGTATCAAAACACGATTAAATTAACATTTGTGACTAAATTTCACTATATGTGCACACTTAAATGTTAAGCATAAGCTTTTTAGTGAAATTTAATTTGTACACATAATGTACTTGAATCTCATATTTTTTTAATGCACGGTACAATCAATTTTTGAACATTAAATGTCAACTACAATAATTTTTGTCACTTTTTAAAAATATTTGCAAAATCAATATTTAATCCATAAATCAAAGCAGAGGCATATTAGACCTTTTGCTTTAGCATTAATCCCAAAATTATCCTATTAGAAAAAATTCTCTCTCTCTCTCTCTCTCTCTCTCTCTCTCTCTCTCTCTCTATATATATATATATATATATATACATAAAATTTGTAGCAATTTTATGTTTCTTTAAATGAATATTATATTATTGTATTATAACATGTCTTGCACTAAGAGTTCCGCAATTTGCAGATAATGGCCTTAGCTTCCATTTGGCTTCAATTCTGTATTCCCTTTGCTTTTTAACAACCTTGCTTCGTGATACTAAAACTCAAGATTTGAAATTATAAAATCTCCTCCAACCTCGATTTGTCTCTCTATCTTTCTTTATTATATTTGTGGCCAACTAGTTCATCTTCAACCTTCTCTCTTCCATTTCATTTTCAGTAAAAAAGTTAAAAAACTTTTCACCTCTTCCACTCTTCAACTCTTTCATGGTATTAAAATTCATACCCACTTTAAATCTCTTCAAGTCCACTTAGTTAACAAGCCTTTTTAGTTAAGATCTCTTAAACTCTTGTCAGAGGCTTGTTATCTACATATGGTTTTTCCTATTAAGCAGGCTTCCGATCTGTCTTCTTTTCTCAATTAGGAAAGATGTTTGCTTTCTAAGCTTCTTACATCTTCTTTCTTTTTTATGTTTTTTTTTTTTAATCAAACTGTAATAATTACAGCTCGGGAGTCCGGTTTTTATTTGGTTCTTATTGATTCTCTTCGATTCCCACTAGTTCATTAACATCCCATTTCTAGTAATCAATCTAAACCGAACGACAGTCCAATTTCCGATTAAACCGATTGAACTGTCCAGTCTGATTTAGAAAACCATGATAAATATAACACTTTTAGAATTGATTGGATGTTTTTCGAATAGATACATATAGATTGTATCTGATCAAAACACTATGCTACTTTTTTATAATATTTGGTGGCATAACATTCAAATCAGTTGTAAAGATCAAAATGACGTCCAATGTTTAACCCTTAGTATTTCATAAAAGATAAATTAAATGCTAAAAAAAACTGTCAACTATCAAAACAACTAGTTTTATCAAATAGACGTGTAAATATAAATAATTAAGCTTTTCAAATTTACTTCCTAAAATGGCAATGAGGCATTCAATAAATATTAATATCCTTCCATATTTTGATTTTACATAAATAACACTGACTTTTCATGGTTGATCATTTATTGAATTCATAATTAATAAAATAATTATCTTTCCATATTTAATAAGAACTCAAAATTGAAGAAGTAATCAAAATTGTCTTCTAATTTTATGTTTTTCAATTTGCAATTTCATATTAGATTAAAAATTAACTAATTAGTGAAAAATTCGGCTAAATTTGCTAAAATTAGAAATTCGCAATAGAACTTACAAAAGAATTTCTAAAATTTCAATAACACTTTGATTTTTTTTATCATAAGACCTAGGAGAGATGGTAATAACGAATTAAAAGCAATAAAACTTCCCAAAACGCAATAGAAAATTGAACACCAAGCCAAACTTACCGAATTAAGTAAGCTAAATATACAATCAAGTTGAGAAAGCTTCAGTAGATAAAACTGATTATAATATATGATGTGTATATACTCTACATTCAAACATCTAAAGCATCAATGCCTATGAAATGGGTATTAAGAACACACCGCACCAGCAACAATAGTGAGTCTCTCCATATAACAGCTACATTAGGTGCTCCCATCCTCCGCAAAATATCTTTTGAACGAGTTGTAAGCATGCTGGCGCTCAAAAGTACACGAAAAAAGATGCTATCCTTCTGACTCAGCCTGCAAGTCGAAAAAAGTTGTTACAGTGACGCCACGACAATAAATTATAATCAAATTAACTTGAAATGAGATTACAGAACATAAAATTTAAAACTGAAATTTGGAACAAATAAACATAGACTTATTCTTGAGTGTCAGTGTCAGTAAAAATGTTTATCAAACAAGAGAAAATACAGGCCAAATGAAATTATTCGGTCCATACATTAAGCAACCAATAGAATCCCAAAAAGTGCATTGCATACCAAACAAGTTGAATACTGTCCAAATTAAGTAAGGTCAAGAAGCCTACTCCTACCGTACTACTACGGAACAATAAATCATTTCTTGCACAAGACCAATTGGCTTATAATAACTAAACTAAGATTAAACTCTCAATTAAGTCATTACTCATGAAATTCATTTCCCCGACATCCAAGACCAGGATATTTTATGTTCTCAGTCTTGTTCCTCATACTAGAGCAATCATCACTCCAAATAACAAATAACCTAGTCTTGTTAAACCTTTAAAATATTATAAAAAAAGTTAAAATTATCGTGTTTGGATGACAACAAAAGTTTCTGAGGGAAGTAGCATAACTGTTGCAATAAATGTTATTATATAATTTAAGATGTATCAATTTGTCTAAAAATGCAATTTTCCCACCCTTTCAGACAGGAAAGTACTTTCCTATATAAACGGGATAGTAGGGCTGGTCCTACATGATCGGACTCCAACTTTCCTGACTCTAGTTTTACTAATTGACTTTCTTGAGAAATTTCAGCAATCAAACACCTTCCGAGGAAAAAATACGAAAAAGGGGCATAATTACCTTTAATTTCAAAATTGTTTAATATCTAGAACCTGAAGGAAGTTCTGTGACTTTCCCAACAGCAACTGTTTTCCCTGCAAGAACCAACACTCCAATTAAAGATGAAACATAAAGAATAGGAAATAGCATGCATCTGCCTTGTAATAAAGATATTCAGACATACCCTCAGTTCGAAGAGTGAACCGGCCAAGTTGTGGAAAATCAGCAAACGGCTCGATGCATATCATGTTATTTACCTATTAAAAAAAATAAACAAACAAGGATAAGAATAAGGATACACATTAATTAATAATTTTTTAACACCAACTTTTTATCAATTGGAAATATGAATAATGTTTATATTTGAATGTTCATCCAGCCATGAGTGTTCATATGCTACAGACATAAAAATTAATCATTATTCACCCCTGAAAGAAGAATACTGTGAGTGCCGAATCAAATACCTGAACACGGCATACAACAACAGCACCATTCTTCACGAAGAGAACTCTCTTTTTCATAGGTTTCTTTGTTTTTGGATCAATCTGTTGAAGCAGCTCGACTATCTCACATTCCTCAACTACAGAATGAATGTGCAGAACAGCCTTATAGCCAGCTGTAAAAATTGCCTAGAAAAACAGAAAAGTATCATACTTCAGTTATCATAATCATCAGCAAGGACAACATAAGAAAAAATCAGCATAATGATTACCACAAAGAGAAGGAAATAGAAGATGAAAGATGGGCCAAAAAATTTAAACTCAACCATACATTGTCCAGCAGTTCAAGAATCTGCAATTGAGCAACAAATTCTGTAACTGCAGCTATCGGCCTTGCTGCACAATGAAAATATAAAAGAACTGTGAATAAAATAAAAGTAACGCCAGTGACCAAATGATAATAACATGAATCGCAGTACAAATCAGAGGAAAAATATTTTACATCAAACAAGCAGACACATTAATGTACATACTATCACACACAAGGTAGCTTCTTATACACATCCTCATTAGGTACTCCAATGGATCGACATACAGATCTACTTACCAACACTTGACAACACAAAACCTGCCAATATATCTTCATCATCGATTCCAGTTAATCTGATACGCAGGTTTTCTCCTGGCCCTGCACGTCTAGTCTTATTTTCATCAATGTATATGGCAACAACTTTCACCTGAGTCTGCAGACGGATATGTATACCATAAACCTCAGGCACCAGCAGAACAGCACAACAAAAAAAATTATGAAGAGAAGAACAAAGATCAACTTTAACCTTATTTGGCATGACCAGCAAGGAATCACCCTCAGCTACAGTACCAGATTCTACTTTGCCCATGACTACAGTTCCCATGTCTTTAAATTTGTCAATAATGGGCATCCTGCAAGTTTCAAAATTAAGATTAACAATAGCTCATGGATCAGGAAAAGCAGTTCATTGAAGTCCAAAATGATAAAAAAATTCTTCTCCATAGCACATAGTTAAAATTCAAATATGTCAGGCAAAAAAACTCTTTTAACTAATAGAGTAGCATTTTTACTTTCAACTCTCATCAGGGAAAAATAATGTCACTCGCACTCACAGCAATGCTCTTATAGTTCAATTTAAAATTTAACAATTACATGTTAAAAAAAAAAAGAAAAAAGTGAAGCTCAATTAACTTAAATCTTCAGCGATGCAAAATGAAACAAAAAAAATGGAAATTCTGGAATAATAAAACAAATGATACATCAGTTTTCAATTACTCAGACAAAGGCAAACAGAAATACAACCAAGCTCTTATAGCAAATATAAATAAGAATGATCAACGATTTAGAAAGCGCTGAGTGACCGAGTAACACTAAGAAAATAAGATTGGGCTTGTTAATAAAGTAATGATAAAACCAAAAAGAACCAAAAGAATTAAAACATGCACTAGGTTAAGCTCAAAAGTCGAAACAAACACCAATGAGCTTTGACTCGATGGTACTGCAGGTGTCCCCAGAGTTATGAGATTGCAAGTTGCCAAGTTCAAATCCCAAAGCCAAATTAAACCAAAGGGAAAAGTGAGAGAGCAACAGCTAGAGGAAAGAAAAAGAACAAGAATGAATCTCACCTGAAAGGACCTTTTGGATCTCGTAGAGGAACTTCAATAGCATCAAGAGCTTCAAAAAGACATGGGCCATTCCACCATGGACATACATTCCTATCCATTCTTGTTTTCATGTTTGTACCAAACAGACCAGATATTGGTAGGAACTGGACATCTGCAAATTTAAAATAAGAACAATGTCCAAACAAAAGTAGTAAAAAGACATCAGATAATCTTGTAGCTCAACCATTACGTGCACTATATCATAAAAGATCAATCACTCATACGAATTCAGTAAAATTCCATCACGTCAGACAGGCTTTGGAAAAATTGAGGCCAAATACACTTGTAATATAAAATCGTATATTATCATCAAATTTTAGAGAGTATTCAGTTTGGCTTGTAAGTTTGGTCAAAACTATTTTTAAGTAGAAACTCAAGTAGAATGGAGGTTGGTTTGGATTATAAATTAAAAAAAAATAATTAAAATAAGTCAAAAGTCATAAGCACCTGCTACTTCTGATTATCTACTCATTTTAAAACAACTATTTAAGTAAAAGACTATATTATCCTAATAAGCTTCAAAAATACCAATACCATCATCATTTTTATTGAACTTTTTGAGTTTCTATTTAATTGAAGTATCCTTTTCTCTAACTGTAATGAATTAACTAACTTGTAAATACCTATTAACCAAACACAAACTATTTAAAAACAACCATTTACCAAACACTTTAACTACTTACTCTCTCTATCATATTTTGTTTGCATAGTTTGACAAAACACGCATATTACGAATTCAGTCAACAAAAATCATTTTGCCCATTTAACCATTTTACCCTTAACTTATTAAGATATTAATAAGAGATTCATTTAATGACAATCATAAAAACTATTACGAGAAAAATAAATTTTTAAACATATAAATTTAGAAACCTCGTAAACATTTTGAGACATCTAAAGAAAAGAATAATAAGCAAATAAAATGGGAAGAAGGGAGTAATTTTTAAATTAACTGGTAAAATAAAAATACATTTTAAGTTAAAAGTTAAAAGTTAATAGCCAAACCAAACCCCCACTTAAAAGAAGGAAAGTTACTTATGCTTGTAATTTGTTTTCTTTTTTTGGGTTAATTCTAGAACAATTAAGAAAATATATTCCTAATGTCTAATGAATTAAAAGGTCTACATAAACATGTTCAAGAAAAAAGAAGCAAAACAAGTTATCTTTAGAATGAGCAAATATTTGCTCAATATGACATTCATTTAGGAAAAGGTTTTTAATCCTGTGCAGCATATAATATATATATAGATCATGAATTTGCCAAACTGTAAGAATCATAGAAGCACTGCAAGGCAATTTTCCAATATCATCCTAATTCATTCTATTGAGCATCATTCACACATTCCATCAACTACTTAATGTTACGCTATAGTGAAAATGTAATAAATTTTAACACATCAACCCAGTATCAGATAAAAATTGAATTATTAAAGAGAAAACTGCATCCCAATTGAAACATAAAAAATTATAGGAATAAAAATTTGTTCAATAGGCCAAATTCATCAAATAAAATTTCACCAATACCTTTCTTCACATTGTAGCCTGAAGCCCTTAGAAATGGTGTCATCTTTGATTCAATTTCATCATACCTGGGAAGAAAAATAAATATCCGGATAAAGAAAGTACAAGAAAATAAAGCCAAGTGAGTGGTGAACCAGGTTCATGTGCAGATCCAATGAAGTCAACCCAAGAAGTCTATTCTACTGGTTACATGGTGGAAGCACATAACATAAAACACTTCTCGTGCAAGCATGCAAATACCTTTCCTTTGACCAATTGACAGTGGTATCATCCATTTTATTAATAACAACAAGAAGCTTAGACACCCCCAATGTCTTTGCAAGCTGAACATGCTCACGGGTCTGCCCACCTCTCTCATACCCAGTTTCAAATTCTCCTTTCCGAGCAGAAATCACCTAATTAGATGAAAAGATAGAGAGATCTATCAAAAACACACAAGCAGAACTCTCAAAAAGACAAGCAGGAACAAATACCATACCAGTACACCAATATCAGCTTGAGATGCTCCACTAATCATATTTGGTACATAACTCTTGTGACCCTGAAGATATAATGAAAGAAAAATTGCACATCGTTCCAAGAGAAACAAAATAAAATGAAGCATAAAAACAGAAACTGATAACAATAAGAAGAGAACCACATTATATAATTTTTTTACTACAGGGAAAATTGCACATCTACTCATACAATATCAGAATGCATGCGTACATACATAAGGAACTACAGACATTTTATTTCAGTATAAAATGGTTATCAAGAGCAACCATATCGCTAAATCAGCACCATAAATAGGGAACATGATGCAAACTTGATTCTCAGATTAGATATAGATTCTCATCTGCAGGCCTCATCCCCCATTTTTCAAGGATAGTTATAGCATCCATTCAGTCAAGTTTCATAAGTTATGTTGGCCAATTGAAAATTGACGATTGTATTGAATACATTGTTGGTGCCCGCCTCAGCTGCATGCATATATTGCCGAACTTTAAGAAGATGGTAGCCTAGTGCCTTCAAAAGTTCTTCTACATGCCAAAACCAATAGGAAGGATGCATGTGCACATATCAACAAGCATGTAAAAGAGAATGCAATTCAACTGCCTATGAGAACATGCAGCGAAAAAATAGTTCTTTCCAGAACTACACTCCTCAAAGAATAAATGTCATGCAAATTATGCTTTTTGGACATACTTTGATTAGCTAATCCAGCAAACCTGATTTAGCATAGCAACATTAAAATATAAACAATCAGAATAAATATTTTGGACATAAGGTTTGGAGATAAAATCTCTTACAGGTGCATCTAAAATTGTAAATCTAGTTGTCTCTGTTTCAAAATGTGCTCGTCCAACTTCAACTGTTTTACCCTACAATCAGCAGTTCACATCCAAATTGTTAGCTTGCAGTTTGTAAACCAGTCCTTGAAAAAGATGAGCGGTAATAACAAACTGCATCAGAAAGGAAGTAACAATATATAGCCTCAGAAAAAAATTCCAAAGAAAATTAGATGGCTACCTTAACCCTCTCCTCTTCATTAGTGTCCATAATATATGCCATATACCTGACACAGGGAAGTAAAATTTATAAAATTATTGAAAGTAGACGACAAGTGAACAATTAAAACGCCCACATTATATGAGCAAAAAAACTAGAACACATATCAAATTATTGAGCTGGAAATGTAGCTGAATTTCCACAGTATCAACAAGTTGAGAACAGAAAAATGGCAGAGAATTTCCTAGTTATGAAGATCTTCAGCAATGAATTCGAGAGCAATAAATTGGATCTAGGATAGTATGAGATTCTGATACAAGCATCTATAACAAGTATGAACAAACTGAAATATGAGAAGATGTATGTGCAACTACCAGGACAATAAGCACACGACACACAGTCAAAAAAGATATCCAAAAATTCGTGAAATCAGTTTACACTAATGAGTATTTTGTACATGATTTTATGATGATAAAAAATAAAACAACCATTCTCTTCTAAAATAGAAATTTTTTTAGCATAAGTACATTAACACGACTGCAGTAGCACCTCTACCCTAACACTTAAAACTATGATTGGTTCAACTACTAAATGTTTCAAAACTAGAAGAAAGGAGTAGTGAAGTTAAAACCTTAGGTTGTTCAAATAATTATTTCTAAAATCATGACAATTGAATACCAAATCCAGACCGCGAACAAACTCCTGATTGGCTAAATTCATGCATCCAAAATCTACTATATTTCAGTGTTAGTTACATGCCAGATTCAACACGCAATTTTCATCTCTTTGCAGTTTTCTGCAATAAATTGTTTCCTTTTCCAAATTAAGATGCAAAATATATAAAACATACATGTCAAAAACAAATGCAAAATCATCAAAAAGTATAGCTTGAGCTTAACACAGAAAAACTAGTATTATTTTAAGCTGATCAATGTATTAATACACCAACAAAAATCAGTTTCTAAGTCCAAATATCCAAATAAAGAATAAAAGCTCTTACCAGCTTTCTCTACTTTTATCCTTAGCTTCTTTCTCATATTTTTGGATTGTACGATCATCAACCTGGCCGCTTAGGAAAAGTATCTGACCTCCAGTTGTGGACTTGCCAGCATCTGCAATTCAAACACAACATGACCCAGATATAATCATGGAAATAACTAATATTTTTTAAGAAACATGATTCAAGTAATCAAATGCAAAATAATGTTCTATATTTACAAATACACACAAAAAAGGAAGAAAATGAGCCTCTTAAAAACCTATAAACAATGATTACACCACAATTTTACCACTGGCAAGTGAAATGACAAAAATATCAGTTTTTGTTAATAATAATGAAGATTATGAAGATTAAAGCAACTTAAAACGTGTCCAATAAGATATTGATGAACATGCCAACCTCAGATACATGCAAACCATAGTCTTAAACAATAGCAATTATGTAATGATTTCTTGGATTTTTGTTATATTCGTACAATTTTGCGACAGTTATTAGGAAGAAACAGTGAAACAGGCTGTTACAAACATTACAATCCCCATTGCCCATTGCAATTTGTTGTTATAGCCACTGCACTACATGCAATACCCCTCCATTGCAACCTAAATTTTAAATAATAAATTAAAAGAAAATCAACTGCAAAGATTTTTGATTGAACATAATTGCAATTTAGAACCTTTATCCAAATAAATACAGGAACCACAAAGAACTTATTATAGCAAGGATAAACTCCTCTTAAACAACCAATTATTCTAAAAATCTGTAAGAAAGCAGCAAATAAGATAATAGAATATGTACAAACAGTCCAAAAAAATTGAAGACAGGATTTAGCACTTATTGGAACAACCAAATATGACAGCATAATACAGTGAACAGACTGAACCAACACTAGTTGCTTAGCAGCCAACAGGATTACATAACAGTTCAGTGGACCAAAAAAAATAAAATAAACTTCATGATATTGAATCTTAATACAGAAAATTCATTAAGTCGATCAACCTACCAACATGCCCAATAAAAACCACATTCAAATGCCGCTTTTTATTGTCCTCTTCCACATCATCTGGTATTTCAACATCTACAGAAACTTCCTTGTCTTTTACTGTAAGAACAGACCAAAAATAAATATAGGAAAACTACAAAGAAACAAGTTGAATATTGCAACAAGTTTAAAATGAAAAGAAAAAAGAAAATAAGAAAATAAAATTTAAAATTGTACCTTTCAACTCAGCCTGTTCTTCCTTAGGTTTTAAAGTAATATTATCTTTTGAATCTGAAAATAAACAAAGTTAGACTTCTCAAGCAAAGACTCAATTGATACTCCGCTAAAAGATATCGTATTTCCATAACACACTAAAAAGAACATGAATAGCCATACTTTACACTTTCTTTTTTGCAAACAAAACAAGGGATGCATTGACAATGATTGATTATTCAAAGACACTAAGATAGAAGCAATTCTCTATGTTTTCTTTTTTCTTCTCAGAGTTGTTTAAGAGAGAGACGTAGGTTTATGCAGTTACAGACTCATCTTACAGCAGTTACGGACTCGTTCTTCATAGCACGTGTGCATCTCTATTTAAAATTTAAAATTAAAAAAAAATAGAGGCAATTCATTCTTTTAAATGTAGCATGGTTGTGTGTGAGGAGAGGGAGAGGGAGAGAGAGGAGGCAACAAGGAACAAAGGCGAAAAATGCAAAGGGAATACAAGAAATTGACAACACAGGCTCTTTTGCCATCTAATCTTGGCTAACTAATCAAAAAGACATACTGACTCACAAGGGGAAAGAAAGGAGAGGAAGGAGCAGTAATTTATCAATTCATGCAATGGTAAAGGGCAGAAAGTTCACCTATTAAATTGCATGTTGTTGAGGTGAATGCCAGAAAAAGAAACAAATAAATAAAACTAAATTTAACTTCCAAAGGAAAACTATGCCATGGCATAATCTGCCTCTGTCAAATATAAGTTTCAAGGTGTGTAACATATTGCATCTGAATAACTTCAAGTCATCACAGAAAAGGTTAGCATGCCATGCGTAAGAAGGGGAATTCACAAATTACATAAGAAACTTGACCATTCTTCATCAAGTTTTCGAAAGCTGACAAAATCAGCAATTGGATATAATTCACAATAATTTGATTATACTTAGAATTCAAATTGCTGCCTAGAAATCAATAATAACAAAGGTGGAAATTTTGAATGATTCCTAATCATTACCTTTTCGCTTTCATAAATCAAATTTAATAGTAAGCACCCTCCAAAATTCTAACCATAGCATTTAGCAAAATCTTTAAGTTCTGACATAGATATTATAATTGCAAGAGTTCAAACCACTAATTTGATTACCACCAACCTTCCTCCATATTATCCACCTTCTCCGCTTCTTCTGGCAGTGCATCTTCTGTACTAACCACCCCATTACTCTCTTCTGCTAGGATTTAATCAAAGCATCCAATATAAGATTGCAAAACAAAGTAGAAAGCAAAAAGTTTCACAAAAGATAGTTATTAATGGTTAGAATATGCGCATTGAGTTACTAATAATTCCACCTGTTGAGTCAAGCTGTAGTTCCCGAATCTCAGCTTCAATATCTATCATTAAATCAAAAAAAAATTCTCAAACAAGTTAAGCACAACCAATTTTCAAATTTAATTCAAAAAAAACCCTAACAACATAAAAAGAAACAATGAATTGAGCTTCTCAAATGCAAATGCGTCCAATAATTTTGCTAAAGTTGATTGAAGCTCAATGAGAACTCCACAATAATCATAACGACAAAGAGAAACTACTTACTGATTCCCTCTAGAAAATCAAAATTCTATAAAATCAAATGCTCATAAACAAAGATAACAACTAAAAATCAACTAACAGTATATCCATCAAATGAAATTCAACAGGAACTTCAATAAGTACCAAAGAGAAACTTTAGATCGGAGCATAGATTGCAAGTGAAAATAAATCAACTTCGGATCAGCAGATCCATACAAGATAACGAAAATCAAAAAAATTTCATAGATTCAAAGCCTATAATTACAAAAAAAAAAAAAAGAATTATTAGAAGGCAAATTTGAGATTTACCCATGGTTGGGAGATTCGAGCAGTGCTTGCTAGGGTTTTCGCTTGAAAGAGCGACCGTAAATGAGAAGACGAGAGAGAAAGGCGCGTATGGATAGTTCGCTTTTCTGAAGCCAGCCACTTAGCGTAGAGTCTACAAATATAGTGGTGCGTAAAAAAAATATATTTATATTGTGAATGGTTTTTGCCCAGTAGGGATCAGCATAGCTAAATTCTATTAATTCAATTAAATTAATTCAGTTAATTAAATAGATAATAAAACTAAAAATTAAAAATGTTTTAATTTTTATTTTGATTAAACAGTAATTAATAACTTTGATTAATTTTTATTTATGTTAAAATAGATTAATCATAAATTTCGGTTAATTCGGTTAGTTAGTTAAGTTTTCATTTTTTTAACTTTGATTTGATTAATGATCAAAATTAATTTGGTTAAAACAGTTCAATTAAATTTGGTTAAAATATTAATTCAGTTAAGAATTTATCCAAACAGACCGAATTAGTCGAATACTCACCCCTAATCTAGGGTATGTAAGTTTTGGATTGATCCTAGACAAAAGAGTAAGTGCCCTTATTAAGTTATTAGTGGCTATTATGCTTGTAGGTATATTTATATATTGTTACTCATAATTATTGTAATTGAATTACATTTTATTTTGCACATCAAGACATAATCTAGTACAAGTATATATATATAACCCAACAATAGATCTATGTTTGAATTTCTCTCCCCGATATTAAAAATTATATATTTTTTATTTTAAGAAGGTTACTTATTTGCAACTCTATAATAAAGTTTAACTAAAACTAGGATTAGGATTGTACATGATTCCTGGATAACTGAGTTGTGCATGATTTCTGAATAATCGAACAAGAACTGAGATGGGAGACAAAAAGATTTATATGTTTGTTCTTGCTAAGACCAAATTGGAATTAAATTGAAACCGTATTAGATCTGAACTAAACTAAAACTAAATGGAAAAACCAATTAATAGTACATATTTTTCATTTTTGATATATTATTTAATTTAAAAGGTAGAAATGATTATATTTTTATTATTTAAATTAAAAGTTATATTATATTATATTTTTTAAAATATTATATATTTTTATTATTTAAATAAAAAATTATATTATATTTATTTAGTAAATATTAAAATAATGTGATGCTCTAAGACGGTATCCAGTAATAGCTTTTTAAGTAAAATTTTTAGTATTTTGATTAGTCAAAATTAAGATTGTCAAAGTCGCATTTTTACTTGCAATCGATGAAAGGTATACAAAATTGGAACGTAAAATGTAATCGTAAAATCATAATATTTTACAAACCACCTAAAATAAAGTAACATAGCTCCCATGCAAATTCATAACAAGTCAAAGAAATAAAAAAGAGATAATATTGTCATAATATAAACCAAGTTCACCACACAATTAAAAAAATAACATAAGAATTCATAAGTGAAGAAAAATACTAAATAAAGATGAACTAGAAGACTAGAAAAAGTCGTTAGCACTTCTTTGAAGACTACCACCCTCCATATCATCATCATTCAAATTTTCATCACCACCAAATGTGATGCTTATATCATCACCACCAAATGCATTACCTATATCATTACCATCCAAATTAGAGTCATAAATTTTGAAATCATCTCTTGCTTCATGACTCTCTATGAATGCAAATTTATTTGATACTTTATTTCCACCACTTTCTTCATCTATGTTTACACCACTTGTTGGTTGCTTCCTAGAACATCCAACCAATAATTATTTATTACTAATGGTGAATCAGGATTATCTTCTTTAGCTATCCACTCATCATCAAATGATAATTCTTCAAAAGATGTTGGCTCATCATAAGGTTTAGCTTTTCTATCTTTCAACTTCAAATTGTACATTACAAAAACAAAATTATTCATCTACTTTTGATGCAAGCGATACATTTTTTTTGTATGAATCTGTAGAGGTAAACAAGGTAAATAAACAATATTAGATAATATATATATATATATATATATATATATATATATATGTAAAAAAAAAATCAAATAGTAGTTTCATTAACAAATATTATTATTACCATTTCAAATGAACTCCAATTACGCTCACAACTAGAAGAACTACAAGTCAAACTCAAAATTCGAATCGCAAATTTTTGCAACTCAGGACATTCATAACCATAAGAATCTCATCACTTAGCTGGAGGTTTCTTGTCCCTAACTAACTTTGTAGCTTCTACGCCAAATAAACCTTTTGCATCCTTAAAAGATTCAAATTGTAGATCTATTTTGCATCTTTTAAATGAATTCGGTACCATTCTTTCAAGGCAAGTATATAGTCTAATTTTAATTTTAGCATCAACTTTAAAATTAGGACTATAATGGTATTGTGGGTTCAAGTAGTAAGCTGCTGCATGCAAACGCTTATGTAATTGAAGCTCCCATCTTCAATGATTTTCCATATAGGTTCATAGCTTTTAAATGAAAAAAAAAACTAAATTAGCTACATTTAAAATATAAAATTAGTTTTTATATAAAAAAAACATTTGATTTGTTTACCTTCTTTTGACATTATTAAAATTGGCTTGTTTCTTCTCTTTTGCACAATCCATCTCTTCATAAATAAAATCATAGCTGGTTTCTCTTTTGAATCCACTAATCTATGCACTTTGATGAGAGGATATGCAGCTTTAAGACATGTAACAATATTTTTCCAAAATCTAGAATCCAAAACCATGTATTGCACTTGCTTCACATCTTGTGTTGATGCAAACTTACTAGCTCTCCACGTTTTTTAAGTGAACATGGACATTAAAAATCCTTTTTGATCATTAAGGCATCCTAAGGTCAAATAAGCAGTGGCAAAACGAGTAGCAGCTGGTCTAATCAAGTCTCTACCTTTAGTGAAATGCTTGAGAATGGAAATTAGCAAAGGTCTTACATAAATATATGCTGAAATCTTTCTTGCTTTGGCAATTGTTGCCTTACTAACCGTTAACTTCTTCTCAAAATCCTCTAAAATCAAATCAATGCAGTGTGCAACATAAGGTGTCTAAAATAATCTTTTCCTTTTCTCCATTAATAATTCATCAACAGCTTTATAATTGACAACATTATCAGTAACCACTTGCACAACATTCTCCTCCCCTCTTTTCTCAACTATTTCATCTAACATTTTAAAAACTTTATCTGCAGTTTTAGATATGTGCGATGTATCCAATGATGATAAAAAATGGTTCCCTTTGGACTATTAGCCAAGAAATTGGAAATTGAACGTCTTTTCTTATTAGTCCATCCATCAGATAAGACAAAACATCTTGTTTTCTTCCACTCTGCTTTATACTCCTCAAGTAAATCCATTGTGCGGTTTACTTCCTTTTTCAAATACTTTTCTCTAATCTCATGATAAGTAGGAGGTTTGAATCCAATGCCATAACTTCCAATTAAGTTAAAAATTTTTATGAATTCAAGATTTTTCATACAATTAAAAGGAATTGCACTTGTGTAAAAAAAAACCTAACTATTTGTTGGAAAGCTTCTTCCCTTAAATCTATTTTCATCATTTGATTAATAATTGTTTGCTTGCTCTTGCTTTCATTGAGTTTTCTTTTGGAAAAAAATCTCATACCATTGTTTCTCTTTGAAACTGGTTATTCTACATCGTGAGACATATCATCATCCAAGCCAAAAATTTCCTTTCTTTTTTTTACGTGAAGCTTCTACTAGTTTGGCTAAGACTCCTAACATTTGCTTCTTAACTTCCTCAAGTACAATTAAGCATGGTTCAACATCCTTACGAGTTTTGGCTAAATGGTGTTTAAAACGATAAATTCCTCCCTTAAAAATTTTATTGCAATGTTTACATTGAACTCTTTTAGAATTGTTATCCACATCAATACATGCACCCAACCAATATCAGACCTACTTATTGACGCATTCCTCCTACTACAATTATTACTATTTCTCCCTCCCTTAGACCCGATTATATGTGACATTCTTTGTTTCATATAATTACAAACAATAAACCTTTTAAAAAATTGAAAGAACAACAATGAATAATCATATAAATGAGAAAGTAATGTAATAAAAGAAAAAAAAAACATAAATAATACACATCTCAGCTAGTTTATATACAATTACACAAAAAGATAATAAACTTAAAAAATAGAAATATTAAACAATAAAACAAAACGAAAGAGAAAAAAGAAACAAATAATAATAACTATAATTATTCTACAAGTATTAAACAAAAGATAAAAAAAACAAAAAAGAAATTAAGAAGAGGAAAAGAAAAATTACAGCAAGTATTAAACAAAAAGAAAAAAATAGAAAAAAGAAAGAACGAAGAAGGAGGAAAGAAGGTAGTATTAAACAAAAAGAAAAAATAATAAAACTGAAAAAAGAAACAACAAAGTAAAAATTACTGCAAGTATTAAACAAAAAGAAAAAAAAAAAGAACGAAGAAGGAGGGAAGAAGGTATTATTAAAAAAAAAAAAAAAAAAAAAAAAAAAAAAATAAAAAAAAAAAAAAAAAATAAAAATTAAAAAAAATATTAAAAAAAAAAAAAAAAAAAAAAAAAAAAAAAAAAAAAAAAGAATGAAAAAATTATTAATAAAAAAAAAAAAAAAAAAAATAAAAATAAAAAAATAAAAACCAAATAAAAATTTATTTAAATTATAAAAAAAAAAAAAAAAAAAAACAACCTATTTTGTTGTTATAATGTTTTTTTTAAAAAAAAAAAAAAAAAAAAAAAAAAAAACTGAAAAAAGAAAGAACAAAGTAAAGATTACTATAAGTATTAAACAAAAAGAAAAAATAGAAAAAAGAAAGAACAAAGAAGGATGGAACAATGTAGTATTAAACAAAAAGAAAAAATAATGAAACTGAAAAAACAAACAACAAAGTAAAAATTACTGCAAGTATTAAACAAAAAAATAGAAAAAAGAAAGAACGAAGAAGGAGGGAAGAAGGTAGTATTAAATAAAAAAATTATAATAAAATTGAAAAAAGAAAGAACAAAGTAAAAATTACTGCAAGTATTAAACAAAAAGAAAAAAATAGAAAAAAAGAAAGAACGAAGAAGGATGGAAGAAGGTAGTATCAAATAAAAAGAAAAAAAATAAAATTGAAAAAAGAAAGAACAAAGTACTTGGATAAGGAAGGACCTGTTCATTCGACGCTCTACTTTTTTGTGACAGGGAAGCGATCTGCTTTGGTGTGATAGATCTGCTTTGCATCTGTTAGGGAAAGAGATGTCCAAACAATTCTCTAAATTTGTTTGAAACAGCAACGTTTTGGGTTCAGGCTTACTGTATTTTTGGCCCATAATTAAACACAACGTATTTTATACTCTCCATTTGAAAACTTCCAAGTTTACTGAGTTTACTATGATTTCACACCGATTTGATCAATTTTCGATTTTGCATCTGATCCAACTCATTTTCAAGAAGTTGGCTCGTAACATCGTGCGATTTTATAAGTTGAAACGCTATTTTGACAACATTAGTCAAAACGCTACACGCTACTTAAAAGATCATTGGTAACAGTGACGTAGCCAGAAATTTCAGTTAGGGGTCCAACTAAAATTATATTTCACAAAAGTTGTCACACCCTACCTCATTGTAAGATATGACATGTTCCTTTTCATTGAGGTCCTATGTTGTTATTTCATACATAAACATTAATGTTTCCATAATCCCTTTATCCTCATTTAATTTAACTAAGAAATTTTGGAGTTCACAATTTTCGTCAGAAGAATACAGTAATATATCAAATAAATATTTATTCATATAACAAATTAGATACATAATTATCTAAAACAACTGTAGCTCAAAACAACAAACTTTGGAGGGTAGTAAGTATTGCAGTCAATATTTGAGTTGTCTAAAGTTGTTGTTGTTTTATATTTTGCAGCTAACTTGAAATTTTCAACTTAAATATGCCATAATCAGATCTTAGATCAAATAGATCATATCTTAAACCTGATACTAAGTTATACAGATCATTCATATTATGGGAAGTTGTAGGTATATTGCAAGTTGTTTATCTATCATTTCCACAATAGGATCTAGTTCTTAATCATCAGGCTGTGTATCATCTATATCTTATCCTTCCCTTTGGAGTTTAAAGCTCTTTCTATATTATCTAGAGTCATCATAAGTTAGGAACTTAGGCAAGCAAGTACACAACTTCTTCAAATAACATTTGGAGCAAGGTTTATCAGTGAGATACATTTCATCTAAGAGATTGATGTTATAGAGCTGGAAAATAGGAGTGATAATTTTTCCAAAAGGTAGGCAAATACACTTATCTTTAATTTTATTTATATAGAAGATAATGGAAGTAGGAAGATTTATCTTCTGTTTTATTAAAAGCATAGAAATAAAGAATAAATCAGATCTTTTAAGGTGATAACTCATTACTTCTCTCTGAAAAATATTATGAACACAAATGTGATTAATGAAGTTGGAGAGAAGAGACAATTTTCTTATTCTAAGAACAAATGTTGTTTTTAAGGAGTTATCATTTAAAGTAATTTGAGTTTGCTTCAATGGAGATAAAGGTTGTTCTGACTATCCTATTAGGGATTGGAGTATCCATCCCTCATTTGAAATTTCAAGGACATGAGATAAAAATTTTTCATTTATCTTGATAATCTGATCCTATTAGATTTCAAGGTATTGATACTAAGATCATATTTGAGATTATCATAAAACAATCTCATAAAGTGAGGATATATACGAAAATCTTTAATCAGAAGGCCACGCTAGTTCTGAAAATAAAAAACATCAAGCAATCCACTATTCCCACACAAAGGCTCATCCTTAATAATCTCAAGAATAAGGATATTTTCTTTTGTCAGCAACTTATATTTTTCTTTTGCTTCTTTGCTAAAAAAATAAGGGTCTGGGATATATAAGTTGGCATTTTTTAGGATGAGTTGGATTCAAGTAGTGGGAATTGGAATCCATATTGAAGAAACAAAAAGATTTTGGACTTGGAGAAATGTGATGCTTAATAATGAAAGTGTATTGTATAAATCCAAACGTATGGTAGAATATTTAATTAGCTAAGGATATGTTGTTAGACAAACATTTCATTATCACATCTTAATTATTGGCATATGAGGTTTGAAGTCTTTTGAGGCAAGTTTGACTATGGATGATCATCTCAAAGCCATAATTTTATATCTCCAACAAATAAATTAACAAAGAAAAAAATCATCTCTAACTAATAGATAATTTAAAAGCCACAAATTTTATACCTCCAATAAATAAATTAACAAGAAAAAAGAAATCATCTCCAACTATAAATAATTTCAAATCCACAATTTTATAACCCCAACAAATAAATCAAGAAGGATAAAGAAAGATATAAATTTACAATGTCAATAATTAAATAACAAAAATATAAAAAAAATGTTAGAATAAAACTTACTTGAAATTTTCTTTCGTCAAATGGGGTTTACTATGTTAGGTGTTGTGGCATGGAAAAGAGAAAGGGAAAGGAATAAGAAATGGAAAATATTTAGTCAAAAGTGTTTTCACCATTTAAAATAAGAAATTATCATATTATCCCTATTTTATAAAAAAATTTTCAAGAGGACCCATGGCCCCCCTTGGCCCCTATGTGGCTCCCTCTCTAGTTGGTAATATAAAGTTTAAATTAGTTTTTAGAAGTTAGGATAATATTATTTTGTGAAAAGTTAACTTATGTAACGTTTAACTTTTAGCGTTTCATGAAAAATTATTTAAATAGTTAACCGCTAAACGTTACTAAAACAGTTAACAACTACCAAATCAGTTAATTTTGTCGAACAACCCCTAAGTATAATTGATTGAAGTACTCTTCATGCATTAATAATGGATTTAATATTTAGGAAGAAAACTTAAATTTAACTTAATTTGTAATTTAGATGTACATTTTTTCCTATATTAATTCTGTAATATTATAACTTACAAATTATTAAACAATATTATATAAATACAAGCATTGTAATTATAATTAATATTTTGATAGCGTTATAGTTTACAATTATAACTTTTCTAATTATATGTGTACTTAGTATTATATCTAACATTTTCTTCCTAATAACTAATAAAAATTAGTACTTCCTCCGTCCTAATTTGTTTGCATGGTTTTACAAAATAAGCATATTAAAAATTTAGTTAATAAAAATTATTTTATCAAATTTTATCCTCACTCAGTAAGATATTAATAAAGTCTTTCGTTTAATAAACAATCATAAATATTATTATAGAAAAAATAATTATTTACATAACTAAATTTAGAAACCTCGGACATCCAAAAAATGAATAATAAGCAAACAAAATGGGATAAAGGGAGTATATTATTATCAATAATATAGTTATTAATAATTAATAATTATAATTAATAACTTAACATTAACGATCAAAACTGCATAGTTTTTGTAGTTGAGCTTAAGTTAACTAACATAAAAATTACGTCACTCTAGTAGAGCTTTAATTATAATATAAAGTCTTAATGTTTTATTATTTAAACAAAATAAATTATCCATCTCATCAATATTAATTATGATTAAATAATGCATTGTAATTTTATACTATGATTATAATTATCTTATAGATGATTTCTCAATACGCATTTGGGTATTTATAGAAGGGTATGGACTTCATTTGATTTAAAGTCCAAATAAGTATTACATAATAAAATAGACCTTATTTATATGGATAGACAAAAGATGGATAGAGCTTAATATAGGCAAAAGATGATAAAGCCTAATATAAACAACCAACTTTACATATTTTATATGATGACAGAAGGAGTTTGACTAGACAAACAACGTTACTTGAATATATTCCAGCATATATGATATTTACTTGAACTAGATAAACTTCAATTATCTAATTTATATCAAAATAATCATCTTTACGAAGTGGTGCGAAACTAGATGCAATTTCATTTTCACCTTTGTCTTTTTGCGATACTTGACTATTCGTATCTTATTGTGTCTTCTTGAATTCTTTAATTGAACTAGCAGCGACAAGGGCAGCTTGCCACTTGCTTTTATCTATTAAGAAACTAGATTCTTTGGATTTTTCACTAAAGATAAATGTCCTTTTGAATTGAAATATCTTTGAATGGCTGAAACATAGGCTTGGGTCTAGTTGTAGTCCTTCCACCATTCATTGCTGAAGAGGTACGATCGTGAATACGAGGGATATATAGTTAATTTATACTTTATGATACCCTCACATATGGAGAAATTATTTATCAATTAATAATGACTGTTTAGCTTTATGTATACTTAAGTTAAAAGCAAAAATGAAGAGTGAGTTTCATTAAAGTAGAAAAGAATTAGGAAGTATGGATATGAAATGTTAAATCCTCATTCTGCTATAAATAAAAGGAAACATAAGAAATCCTTACAGAATTAAAACTTTTCGAGATAAGACTTTAAGGATAGCAAACCTTCTCAGAATGCTAACTGGAATACAATTAAAAGAAAAGGTAAACGACAAATAATTGAAAGTGTTTGAGGATTTGGAATCCCTGCCTCTGTATTGATGTACAAGACCCTTTAAATGGGGTCATTGCTAAAATAGAATATGGAAAGGAATTACAGATATTAATTGTAATATGTTCCTAAATCAAAGGAATGATCTGTGGAGATATCATTGGCTAAGACTCCCCCGCAGTTTGAGCGGGCGGAGGACAGACGCTCAAGCTGGATCGAAATGATTGGAACAACTGTCGAGATAGGCCTTTGGTGAAGATGTCAGCATATTGAAAAGCAGATGGGACATGAGAGACCCGAATGTGGCCTATTCAAACTTTCTCCCTGACAAAGTGTATGCCGATCTCAATGTGTTTTGTGCGTTGATGCTGGACAGGATTGTCAGACATATACACTGCGGAAACATTGTCACAGTATAAGACGGAGGCCTGCTGAAGTGGGAGGTGTAATTCCAGAAGTAAATTGCAAAGCCAGGTGGTCTCTGCAACAGCATTGGCTACTCCTCTATATTCTGCCTCTGCACTAGATCGTGAGATAGTAGGCTGCCGTTTTGAAGACCATGAAATCAAATTATCACCAAGGAAAACACAGTAGCCACTAGTTGATATTCTGGAGTCTGGGCATCCACCCCAATCTGCGTCTGAGTATGCTATCAAGGTATGTGGATTTGTTTTGCCAATTCTTATACTGTAGTCAACTGTGGCTTGTAAATATCGGATTATTCTTTTGAGAAAGGCATAGTGTGGATCCCGCGGTGCATGCATAAAGAGGCATATTTGTTGAATAGCATATGATATATCTGGGCATGTGAATGTGAGATACTGTAATGCGCCAGCAAGACTGCGGTATAATGTTGGATCATGGAATAGAGGTCCATTAGAAGCACTAAATTTTGATGATAGATCGACTAGGGTGGCACACGGTTTGCAAGAGAACATTGAAGCTCTGGAGATGATATCCTTTGTGTATTGAGACTGATCCAAAAATAACCCACCAGATGTCCGTGTCACTTTGATTCCCAGGAAATGATGCACCCGGCCCAAATTTGTCATTGCGAACTCGCGTGAGAGCATGCGGATAATATTCTGTAATAACTCATTAGAAGAGGCAGTGAGCACTATATCATCAACATACAGAAGTAAATAAGCAAGTTGATTTCCCTTTGAGAAAATGAATAGGGAATTGTCACACACACTGCTGCGAAACCCAT